>CM041213.1:35424637-35597068 GCA_023065735.1 Coffea humblotiana | reverse complement strand
CCCTAATGCCCGAAATTAATGCAGATGAGGCAAGACTACCCCTCACATCTAGCCTCAAAGTAGCTTCCCCAGGTATACGAAATTCCACTACTTTTCTCTTACAGTCAAGTTGGGCATCGTACTTAGCTAACCAATCCATCCCCAGTATGACATCGTATCCTTTAATGGCTAAGCTTACCAAATTCCCCAGTAATTTTCTCTCTCCTACCCAAATCTCACAATTTGCATACATTGTACTAGAAATTAACCGTTGGTTTCCCGTAGGAGTACTAACTTCCAACTCGTAGGGTAAACTAACAGGGTTTATATCAATATCGCACATAAAATCGGGATTTACAAATGAATGGGTGGCACCGGGGTCAATTAAAATCCTAGCTAGACGATGGAAAACAGGGATAGTACCTTCTATCACTCCAGAAGAATCAGGGATTTGGTGTTGCTCGAGGGAGTACACTCGAGCAGGCACTTTTGGTTTGGTCCCCTCTGTTTTAGGTGGGTTGGAGCTGGCTCTCGAGGACTGGGGGGTCGCTCTCTGTTCACGGGGTAATACAGGGCAGGTAGCTATCTGGTGCTCCGCGCTCCCACAGCGCAGGCATTTCCTCTCTTTCCTCCAGCAGTTGTCCTCAGTATGATTTGGTTTCCCGCAGAATCCACAAGGTCCTCGGGAAACAGAAGTTGAACTTCCTTGCGAGGCCCCTCTGCTGGCCTCGCCCAAATGATCCACCCCTCGAAGGCGTCCCTCTCGACGTCCCCGAAAACCTTCCTCCACCAAACCCTCGCCCAGACTTGGGAGGGTTACTTCGCTCACCCTGACCAGAGCTACTTCCAGGGAACCCCCGCTTCCTCACCTGGAAGTTCCTAACTTGTAGCCTCGCGTTTTCTACCCTTAGCGCCTTTTCTACCGCCTCACTAAAGGTAGCGATCTGGGCGACGGCCAGATCTTTCTGGATCTCCACATTCAATCCTTGGGTAAAACGCCGGATCCTTCGTTGCTCCGTCACTATAAGTTCAGGAGCAAATTTTGATAAACGCGTGAACTGGCTCTCATACTCAGCCACCGATTGCGTGCCCTGGCGTAATCTAAGGAACTCATCTTCCTTCTTTTCCTGGACCAACGGCGGGAAGTACTTTGCATTAAATTCTCGGATGAAGTTCGCCCATGTCCGTGGCGTCATCTCTCTTTCCCACTTCGTCCGTATTATGTTCCACCAGGAACGGGGCAGCTCCCTCCAGTGAAAGACAGCAAAAGTAACCTGTCTTTCCTCCGAATAGTGTAGGGCCGCAAAAATGTCTACCATTTTCTCCAACCAGCGTTCGGCCACATCCGGATCAGGCCCTCCCAAGAATTTCGGCGGGGAGAACTTTGAAACCTCTCGAGGGCTCGATCCTCGCTCTCTACATGCTCGCCAGGGTTCCCAGGGTTATGGACAGGGTGCTGGCCTTGATACTCCACTACGTGGGCCAACAAATCAGTTATCCTCTGGATAGCGGAGGCTACTTGCACGTTTGGGTCGATCCTAGGTTCAGGATTATGCTCAGATGTGGGTTCCCGATTAACCCTATCAGATGATGGTTGCCTACTACTGTGACCACGGCCTCGGCCACTACGAGTTCCTTCCATATCTTAGGTTCAAAATCTAGACCGAAACACGAGTACAATATCACAATGGGAAGTAAATGAAAGCAAGTAACAAGAACTGAGCTTTAAACACCAAGATCAAGACAATTATCACATAAACATACTATACAAGTTGTACAGTAGCAGTCAACCAAATATATACAAACAATCCCGTGAAAGTAGCGGGGCAATCAAAACACATGTACAAAGCTAGGTCAAACAAAAGCAGCTAATAAATAGCTTTCTCCTAGCTAATCCCCACACGGGATCAAAACGCGGCTCAAAGGAGCCTAACCTAGTTCGCTACGGAGCACACAGACTCTCCTCCGTTACTGGAACTAGGTGTACTTCCCCCGTCGGACGTACTCTCACTCGACGCCTCCCTTTGCCTATTCGCGCCGATTACGCCCTGAATGAGTGCCTCACACTCATTTATGATGCCTCCCGTTCTATCTCGTACCACCCTAGTTACCCTCGTAAGTTGGTCGGTGGCTACCTGCAGTGCCCTCTAAGAGCGTCAGTTCGCTCTTGTTCCTCAATCACATCACCCTCGAGCTCGCGGATTCGGTCCGCTTGCATGTGCATGATCCCCTCAGCCTAACCATCTCGGTATGATCCCGAGCGGTGGCTCGCCTAAGTCGTCTACGCTCGTCGAGCACGGCGATGACTACTCGGTCTATATACGAGTAGTTCTGGCATCGGGCACAGCGGCGAGTCCGACTAGCGGCACTCCACCGCGAATGGGTCCTCCAGGTCTTCCTGGTAGTCCACAATGCGAAAGCGTCTCTGCGGCGGGCACACCTCCGGCCCTCAGGGCTCGATCCAGCCATAACCTACAAGAACGAGTTAAAATTCAACCTTAGGCGAGGAAATCATACTTAATGGTGCCCTAACACGATCCTTAAAGGTACTAAAACAAATTCTAACTTGCCCAAGTTATTTCTAACCTAGGCTCTGATACCACCTGTGACAGCCCCACCTTCCCCCATGGCGTACCCTAAGGGTTAGCGAGCTGCCTGCCCAACTCTCGCCAGGACTGCTAACGGTCACATACACAAAATTCTAGACGTTTCGGAAAAAGAAAAAAAAAATATATACCGATAAGCAAGGTGAACAAGTACAATTCCAAGAAAAGTATCATATATACACGAGCCAATATATACACATAACCCACTCTAGGGTTTTCCAATTCAAAATGAAATGTTCAAGTCCCACATTAGGGTTCTAAAAGTCGAGGAGCTATACAAAATACAAAAGAATGCCTAACTAGCTCTACTCGCTTCACAAAACTCATGTTTCCCAAAAAATGCCCTGTAAGGAAAACAAAAGTACGAGTGGAGCTTTCGCCTCATGAGGTACTAAAAGTCATGCATTCAAAAGTGCACGTATTAGTCATGCTCAGTTACACATTACGATCAACCATAGAAAGAAAACACAAAATCAATTTCAAAGGAAAGGATACGGGTGGCTCTCGGGAGCCAATTTCCCTTGGCAACTCTTGATCCACTTCCCGTTGACTCTCCGTCAACGTTCAACGGACACGTACGACCGTAGATCACCACTTTACTCCCAAACCTTTCCACCGAACATTCCCCTACCGGGCCCGAACACCTCACAGTAATCAGAGGGTAATACTCGAGTATACCACAAGGTAGAGGAGCAATCGCTCCACTCGACACACAGTGACCTCACGGCTCGCTACCTAATCGACCGCCCTTACCGGCTCGACTCGATAAACGGCCATTAAGGCTTGAGCTCAGTTTTCACAGTGAAGTCGTAGGGTTCATACCCAAAACGACATGAAGCCAGGCATGAATCCAGTTCACAAGCATTCAGTTCAATTCACGCATCTCCAGTAATTCAGTTACACATATAAGAGAACCAGAGCGATAAAGTACACTCTCGCCTCGAGCACATAAATCACAGGTATCCAATTCAAGGATCCAAGTACAAAATCAAGTAAACACAAGTCATGCATAGTACACTCACACTTAAGTAAGCAAGTCACAAGTTTTCGCCCAACGGTTGTCCGGAATCACCGGCTCGACCTACAAGAAACAAGAAATTACAGTTGAGACTCGAACACGAGTCGAATGCCTCTTAAGTGAACTACTAAAGCAAAAATGCAAATATGACTCAAAAATGAAAAATACTTTGATTTTTAAGGCCAAAGGTTGTAGTAAACTCTCAAACCTAAGAGGAAAAAGAAAGTAAGAATAATTCTAGGAAAACAGGATTTTCCAGCTTTGCGCGCTCTCATTGGAAAAATCATATCTCACAGGTCTTAAGGCCAAAATTAATAAAATTTATACCGTCGGAAATACACTCAAAGGGGTACAATTACTTAGAAGACATGTTTACAAGATTCGAGTCACAAGTTTAGTTAAATTCTAGCCTCAAGTCGTAGCACCATCCAGTCAAAGACAGAACAGGATGTAATTTTCAGTCAACTTTGGAAACTCACCATAAATCACACAGGCAGAACTAGGGTCTGAAATTTTCACGGTTTGTAGCCCTAGGGAGTCTAGTTTAAAACGCAACAAACAGAACTAAATTCCGATATTCCTACATCGAGTTTATAACAGATTTCCCGAAACTGTTCAGGAATTCTGGCGGAAATTTGACAGCATTTCCCCTTAAATTCTAGCTTTTCCATCCTACAAACAAACATCAAATCCCATCCAATTCAACCACAATTCACTCATAGGCTACTCAAAAAACTTCATTCCAAGCCAATTGCCATTCCAACATCAATTATAGAAAAGCCCCAATTCATAAACCCTAAAACTGAAATTTTGTGCAAAGCTGGAAATTTCCGCAATTACTCGAAATTCACACACAAGAGCTCCATATGACTCATTATTAGACCATCCAACCAAGGTTAGCTAACATTTATCATATAAAACAGAAAAATTCCTCAAAAATCAGAAATTCATACAACTTCCAAATAAACCATAATTTCATCCATAAATCTAACTACTTAGCCACCATAGGCCATCAATTTGACATTAATGGAACCAAAAGAGAAGTTTCCAAGCAAACTACCTCTTCCCTCAACAAAGGTGGTAGCTTAAAGGGTTGGTCTCCAAAACAAGTCCACCAATAGCTCCAATCCTCCTAGGCAAGTGGTTTTTATGGAGTGAATTAAGGTTTTGATGGTTGAATTTCAAGATTGAGCTAGGAATTGAAGATCAAAGTTGGAGTTTTTCTTTCTTTTTTTTTCCTCAAGAAAGTCGGCCAAGGGAGGAGAAAAATGAAGATGCATTGAGTCAAATTTCTTCTTTTAGTAAAGGTGAAAAATGGTCAAAGTCCAAGCTCCAATGAAATTGCGACACGTGGCGCCTTATTAATTCATTCCTATCTTCTTGTCTCACCAAGTTTAATTCATCCAAGTAACCTCTAATCACCTACTAACATCTAGTAATTAAATCTCAGTACGCAAAACTTGACCTGATTGGTCGAATTTCTCTCACTTAACGCACTAGCGGGTCCCACGTGCACTATTCACTCCAAAAATTTCGAAAATTGACTTTTGCTAGAAAAAATATTTTAAAAACCCTATTTACTCATAAAAATGTCTAGAATATTCTTAGAAGCAAGAAAATGTGGAAAACGGGTGCAAATGAGTCAAATTGACCTAGAAATAAATAAAATTTACGGGTTCTTACATTGGGTCAAATTTCCGCTGCTCAAACCATTGGTGATTGGTTGTCTAGATTGGTGTCCAAGTGAGAATCACATCAAAATTTTAATGTTTGGAAGGGAAATCAGCTGAGGAGGACATCACATGAAGCTGGACAATCGGCTACACCACCAACTTCTAGCCGAACACAAGATAACTTCCCTAACCGAAAGTCCAATTCTACCCCTAACAAGTTTGTTAATGCATCTAGGTCCACTTCCAAGTCCCCTCAAGAGACTCCTAAGCCTAGGAGTAGGGACATTAAGTGCTTCAAATGCCAAGAATTCGGACATATCCAATCTCAATGTCCGAATCAACGGGTCATGCTCATAACTTACAATGGAGAAGTTGTATCCGATGACGATGATTGTGAGGAAATGCCGACCTTGATCAAGGATGACTGCTTGGAGAATGACTCGGTCGAGGAAGAATGCTCTCCTACTCAAGGGGAAATTGGGTGCTTGGTGGCTCGACGAGTGCTGACCGCCCGAGTTAAGGAGGATAAACAGTTACAAAGGGAAAACTTATTTTACACTCGATGTAAGGTAAGTGACAAGGTGTGCAGTCTCATCATTGATGGTGGAAGTTACACCAACGTAGCAAGTTTGTTAATGGTGGAGAACTTGGGGCTTCCGACTACTAGACATCCACACCCGTACGACTACAATGGCTAAGTGAAGATGGAGAAGTGCGTGTCTACAAACAGGTACGTCTTCCTTTTTCAATTGGCAATTATATTGATGAAGTTGTGTGCGATGTTGTCCCTATGCATGCTAGTCATCTCATTTTAGGAAGACCTTGGCAATTTGATAAGCATGTTACATTTGATGGTAGGTCTAATAAGTACACTCTATTGCACAATGGTAAACGCATGGTCCTAACACCCCTCACACCCACACAAGTCTATGAGGACCAACTTAAATTGCAAAAAGAATGTGACTTACACCGTCAAAAGAGGAAACTCAAGGGAGCCGAACCTGGAAATTGCCCCAAAACTTCCCTTGAGCATTCGGCCAGGGGCAATTGCATCGTTCTTAGTGTACCAAATGATCATACATTGATTAACCCAAGCACCAAGAAGCAAAACATGATAATCAAGGCTAAGGATGTTAGGAAAATTGTTTATTCTGATTAGCCTGTATTACTCATGATATGCAAACATGTGCTTTTGAATGTTGATGAGCTCGATAAGGCTTTGCCTTCGAGTGTAGTTGCCTTGTTGCAGGAATTCGAGGACGTGTTCCCTGATGAGGTCCCTGATGGCTTACCACCTATCTGAGGGATCGAGCACCAAATCGACCTCATTCCTGGAGCACCGTTACCCAACAAACCCGCCTACCGCATGGGTCCGGAGGAGACTAAGGAACTACAAAGGCAAGTTGATGGCCTACTAGGTAAGGGTTGGGTTAAGAAAAGTTTAAGTCCATGTGTTGTGCCTGTTATACTTGTTCCTAAAAAGGATGGTACTTGGCGTATATGTACTGATTGTAGAGCTGTTAATGCTATAACTGTTAAATACCGTCATCCCATTCCTAGATTAGATGATATGTTAGATGAACTTGATGGTGCTGTCATTTTCACAAAAATTGATTGAGAAATGTGGCTATCATCAAATTAGGATGAAAGAGGGAAATGAGTGGAAAACAGCTTTCAAAACAAAACATGGACTTTATGAGTGGTTAGTCATGCCCTTTTGGTTGACAAATGCTCCCAGCACTTTCATGAGATTGATGAACCATGTTTTAAGGCAGTTTATAGGAAAATTTGTGATACGAAATATGGGCTGCTTATGGGCCATATTTTGGGCTGCAAGAGATTGAATCTTTTAGTAATAATTAGTAGTTTATTTTCCAAATTTCTATTTTATTTGCTAGGAATAAATTCGGTCCAAAACCTTATGTTGAGTTGGATCCGATTTATAGAGTCTAGACTCACTATTATTTAAGTTGGTTAATTAGTTTTTATTGGGTTATGTTAGTCCAGGTTAAAGCCTTCATTAGTGGATTTGAGTAGTAGAATCGGCCCAAAGGCCTAGTCTAGCCGAGTTAGGGTTTTCAAGTCACTTTAGGTTTTCAAGTTGTATGACTATATATAGCCAAGGCAAGAGACCTTTACGATCAGTTTTTGCATTAATAAAAATCGTGAGTTTTTAACTTTCTCTTTCTAAGAGAGTCTCTTTGAATATTTGAGAATCTTTCTCAAATTGTTCAATTGAATTTATTAATCAAGTAACTCCTTGGTTGTGGCGTTCATCTACCTTTAAATTTGGTTCCCTAGTTCGTTAGATAACGGGTTGAGATAGTATCAATAGTATTCGTTATCTCGGGGATTAGATTTGGGTCAAATTTCCGCTGCTAAGCCTTTGGTGAATTGGTTGTCTAGATCGTGGTTTGACATCAATTTGTCATTGTTTACTTTGATGATATCTTGATATATAGTCGAAACATGCATGAACATATGGAGCATCTTAGATTGGTACTTGAAACACTTCGAAAGGCGAGCCTCTATGTCAACCTTAAGAAGTGCACTTTTTGTATTAATGAACTTGTGTTCCTAAGCTATGTTGTGAGTTCACAAGGCATCAAAGTAGACGAATCCAAAATCGAGGCCATCAAACAATGGCCAACCCCCAAAATAGTGTGGATGTGCGAAGTTTCCATGGCTTGGCTGGCTTCTACCGGCGATTTGTCAAGGATTTCAGTACCATTGCTGCACCATTGACCGCAGTGACAAAGAAAAATGACAAATTCCATTGGGGAGAGGCCCAAGAAAAAGCATTCCTTACCCTCAAAGACAAACTCACACATGCACCTGTTTTAGCATTACTCAACTTTAATAAGACTTTTGAGATTGAATGTGATGTTTCTGGTATAGGGATTGGAGCTGTGCTCATGCAAAACAAGAGGCCTTGTGCATACTTTAGTGAGAAGTTGGGAGGTGCGGCATTGAACTACCCCACATATGACAAAGAGTTGTATGCCTTAGTGAGAGCCTTGGAGACATGGCAACATTACCTCCGGTCAAGGGAATTCGTGATACATACTGACCACGAATTCTTGAAATTTCTCAAGGGACAACCGAAATTAAGTATGAGACATGCCAAATGGGTAAGTTTCATTGACACCTTCTCTTATGTCATTAAATATAAAACTGGCAAAACGAATGTGGTAACTGATGCATTATCTCGTAGACATTCCTTGCTTGTTTTCCTTGATGCTAAGTTGCTTGGGTAAGTTTCGTAGACATGCCAAATGGGTAAGTTTCATTGACACCTTCTCTTATATCATTAAATATAAAACTGGCAAAACGAATGTGGTAACTGATACATTATCTCGTAGACATTCCTTGCTTGTGTTTCCTTGATGCTAAGTTGCTTGGGTTTGAAATGATAAAAGAGTTTTATGCACATGATCTTGACTTTGGTGAAATATTTGCATCATGTACCAAGAGCCCACATGGAAAATACTTTTTGCATGAGGGATTTTTGTTCTATATTGACAAGTTGTGTGTGCCTAATACTTCCATTCGTGATCTATTGGTTAGAGAGGCGCATAGTGGTGGTCTCATGGGACATTTTGGCATTGTTAAAACTTTAGCAATGTTGCAAGAACACTTTTACTGCCTCACATGCGTCGGGATGTTAAACGCATGGTTGGTAGATGTGAGACTTGTCACAAAGTCAAGTCTAAAACAAATCCATATGGCTTTTATACCCCATTACCAATTCCACACTATCCTTGGGTAGACTTGTCTATAGACTTTGTGTTGGGACTACCTAGGTCACAAAGGGGTAATGATTCCATCTATGTGGTAGTTGATAGATTCTCAAAGATGGCCCATTTTATCCCTTGCCATAAAACGGATGATGCATCTCATATTGTTAACTTGTTTTGCAAAGAAATTGTGCATTTGCATGGTATGCCTCAAACAATTGTTAATGATAAAGATGTGAAATTCCTGAGTTACTTTTGGAAGACTTTGTGGTCTAAACTTGGAACTAAACTCTTATTTTCGACCACAAGTCATTCCCAAAACGATGGACAAACTGAGGTTGTCAATCGCACACTTGGAACTTTGCTAAGGGCTTTGATTAAGAAAAACCTTAAATCTTGGGAAGAGTGTTTGCCACATGTTGAATTTGCTTATAATAAACTGTTCATAGTGCAACACACTACTCACCATTTGAGGTTGTCTATGGCTTTAATCCCCTGACCCCACTTGATTTGGCACCCTTACCTTCCTCTGAGCATACAAGCTTAGATGGAAAAAAGAAAGCTGAGTTTGTGCGCAGGTTACATGAAGCAGTGTGAGCCAATATTGAGAAGCGTACTCAGCAATACATCCAGCAAGCTAACAAGCATCGTCGCAAGATGATTTTTGAACCAGGAGATTGGGTTTGGCTACACTTAAGGAAGGAACGATTCCCTAAGCAACGCCAAAATAAGTTGTCTCCAAGGGGCGATAGCCCTTTTCGAGTGCTTCAACGAATCAATGACAATGCCTACATGATGACGGAGCACCAAGGACCAATGGCGATCAAGAGCAAGTCATCCGAGTACCAAGTGGTCCAATCACAAGAACTCGTGCCAAGAAGATGCGTGAATCTCTTCAAGCTCTTGTGTGTACTATCCAAGAGAGAGTTGGAGATAATTTGAAGATCATTGAAGGCTTGGAGAATGACGATTCAACATTATATACTTTGCTCCAAGTTGAAGAGTCAAGTAAAGACTAGTCTTGCAAACTACCTTAGACAAACCGAGGCTTATTTGTCATTTTGTTGCTGTTTAGATTAGTTATTTCTTATTGCATAATTTCGGCCAAACAACCTTCTAGTTGCCCGAATGTTAGATAGTCTTTTAGTCTTTATTTCGGCCCAAAGGCCTAGTGATACGAACCCGATTCTCCAAGGACCACTCGAGAAGAAATCAAATCGATCAGGCAGCGGAAGGATCTATCTTGATCAGGTTATGGGTACAAAAGACGGATTCTAAACCAATCAAGGACAGCTCGAGATTGTTTAGAACGGTAGAATGGCGCCACAATTCAACATGGTCTTGAATTGATAAGCCAAAACTTGAACAAAGGAGATTCGACTCACTTTGTATCAAGGGACGCTCCCCAAGGAACAAGAGAAAACTCTCAATTTTTATTCATAATTGTCTTCCTCATGAAAATATCATAAGCTTGGCTATTTATAGCCTTACAAGACTCAAAACCCTAATCTAAATTGGAAACAATACAAGTTTCCTTATTTGATTTGACTTCTAAACTTGACACAATTTCCTACATAAATTTGGAAGCAATTAACTACTTTCCTAAAACTCTAATTCAACTAGAATAGGAAACTAACTCAAATAGGCTTAACTATGGTCAACATGACCTTAGCCTTTATTCCCCTTATTAAGGACTCAAAATTAACTCAAGACTAACTCTAATTAACTAACAATATTTGCCGAAAACTTAATTAAATAAATAATAAGAAATAAGCATGACAAATCTTCAATGATTCTTGAGCCCGATTGCACCGTCAACCATCAAACGAATTTCCTTGAACTTGAAAAGGAATCAAAATCTTCATGTTCTCATCATGATACGAACCCGATTCTCCAAGGACCACTCGAGAAGAAATCGAATCGATCAGGCAGCGGAAGAATCTATCTTGATCAGGTTATGGGTACAAAAGACGGATTCTAAACCAATCAAGGACAGCTCGAGATTGTTTAGAACGGTAGAATGGCGCCACAATTCAACATGGTCTTTGATGTGTGCACGGACCTTAGCCCAAGTAATGACCTAGTTCGCCAGTTCGAGTGCCATTGGGCCCGGCCACACATGCACGGGCCGCGCTTCAAGGAGTTACTCCAAACCCTAGTGCGAAGTGTGCAAGACCAACAAGGAGTCCATAGAGAAATTGAAGGCTTGGAAGTGGATAATCAAGTTACCTATACGATGATCTAAGCCCATGAGGAATCAAGTGGGCCTCCAAGTGGGTTGGCCGACTAGGCCCTAGGCCTTAGCACTAGGTTTTCATCTTGTTAGAATTGGATTAGATTGTTAAATTAGGTCATGGGCCGGCCCATCTTGTCCCTTGACCTAGCACCTTGCTTGCTTTATTAGAGTTTTATTAGTCCCTTGACCTAGCACCTTAGCCTATATAAAGGCTCACTTTGTACGGTCAAAGGGTGATGCAATTTTGATAATAAACAATTAGTTTTGTTTTCTCTTCCATTGAGAGATTCAAATCCTTTACTTGCTTTGGCAAGGGTTATTGAGCAATCTTGCGCTTGCCCATGATTGTTCTACCGACCTATCCACTTGAGTATTCACCTCAATTTGGAGCCGTCGTTCTACCGCCTTTAATCAAATCGTGTCGTCCGTTTTGGTTTTAGGCTCCGCAATCCAAGCGTTGGACAACCTCGCTAGATCCTTGGGCAAACGTGCTACGTGTCTCGAAACGTGTTGATCGAGATCCGTATCAGTTGGCTTCAGAGCTTAGGTGGAGGTATCTTTCGTTATATCCTTGTTTTCTTTTCTCCTCTTTGTGTCGTCTAGAATTCGTTGTTGTCCGCTGCCTTGTTACCAAAAAAAAAAAGAATCTGCACTGTTCACGTCACTGTTCATCGAGTACTGTTCACCGTCACTGTTCATCCCGCGGGTACTGTTCATCCGAACACAAATCTGTTTGGGTGTTGTCTTTTCGTGCCTTCTGTCCAAATTTCGTTCTTGGATCTTGTGTTTGGGTTGTTTGGGTTTAAAAACAAGAAAAAAAAAGTTGCGACGGCTAGGGTTCTTGTGCGCTAGGGTTTTTTTCTTTGCGCAAATCTGTCCAAGCTTTCTTTGAGTCTTCCAAGTTGTTTTGCTTGTTTTCCAAATCTGATTTGTGGTTAACTTGGTTGGTATTTTGTGAATCTTGAAGAGAACCTACAAAGAATATTGAGTTTCTTGAATTTCTTGACCACAATTTTGAAGTTTTTGAAGTCTTGATAAATTGTTTGGGAGTTCTTGAAGGATCTTGAAGGTTTCTTGTATGTTTCATTAGCCAAAACAAATCTGGAATATTATTCCATTCGGGCAAGCTTGTGTTGTGTTTGTTCGTTATAGTAAAAAAAAAATTTGGGGGTACTGTTCACGTTGGTACTGTTCATCGTACTGTAGAAATACTGTTCATCCGGAAAAAAAAAGAGAGAGAGGAAAAGAAGAATTGGTTGGCAAGAAAACAAAGAGGGAAAAAAAATAGCAACCGAATTGTGTGGGGAAAAATTCTGATTTGTGCCATACTACTTGGAATATAATTTGGAAGTTACTAAAAGTTGTTTCAACAAAAGGTTTTTCTAAAAGGGTTTTCAAAACTAACTTGTTTTCCAAAGTCAATTAGGAGGTTATGTAAAGCACTTGGATAACTCTTTTGTCTTCACTTGGGCACCCTCCTACATTTTCGGAACACCTTCCTATATTTTAGAAACACACTCCTACATTTTAGGAGTTAGGGTTTTCGTTAATTCCTTTCACCTTTCATTTCTGTACGAGTCTAGAAAGCTTCCAAAACCGTCCATTCTTGTTTCCTTTTTGCACCAGCATTGCGTCTTGCTTCTTGATTACTTTTGTGGATAGTTTGGTGACAATTTTTGGATTTTGCGCGGCATTTCTCAACTACTCAAACCGGCAAGGTAAGGAATTTTGGTAAGCTTATTTGAGTGCTTTGAGTAATACACGAGTGATGAGCACATACACGTGAGTTTGTGTGTCGTGAGGAATCTCTTTTTCTTTGCTAACCATTTTGGTAGGTCACATAATCATGCCCTATGGAGTTGCATCTTGCTCATACAATCAGGAATTCTTGGAGGCTGAACCTTTCAAGAGGAGGGGTTCCAAGCGGACTACTCCCAAGTACTCTAGTTCCATGCAATCTAGTTCACAACATGGGTTTCGTTCACTCCGGGAGGAGATGGAACGTTACCGTCCTTCGCGTGTATATGAGAGGTATAAACGAGATTGTGATGAGTATGAGAAGGAGCAAAGAAATTTGCGCAGAGCAACTAAATTTAGGTCAACCTCAAGCAAACGAGATTCATCTAACAAGTGTCTTGACAATCGAGAGAAGGAGTTTGAGAATTCTCGAATTGAGTCAAAGCTTCGTGAAACAAAGGATGAATTCCGTAGTCGGACTAAAGCATTGATTGATTCTATGATGGAAAGACTTAGCCAAGTGTTGGATTCCCACTTGGAGCAACTTAATCATGTGTCAACCGGTGGTAATAAAGGAAAAATTCACCCTAGTCCCTCGTTGATTGAAGAGCCATATATGAATGAGTTGCAGCCGAGCCATGAACATGAGCTAGACAATGAAAATCCAAACTCAAGTGCAATGAATGAACAATGGTCTGAGAAGAATGGAGTGGGACAAGGCAAGAATAATTTGGCCTTATTGACGAGTAAAGAGGAGGAGTTGGCCATGTTCACAAAAGTTGAAAGGGTGGACGTTTTGTTTGCTAACAAGCTAACATGTGTTTTGTTTAGTACCTCTTCTTTTGTGCAGATTAAACAAAGTCAAGTAGAGTTGGTTATGGCATGTTCCATTCCCAAGTCACTTGGACACTTTGCGAGTTTCCATGGAGTTTGTCTTCTAGGAACTAAACCTCTTTGGTATCAATTCATGGAACAATGTCCATTCAAACCTGTCCGCGCCATTGGAGGACTCATTCGAGCTCATCTTAAAAGGAAAATTCCAGACTCTACTTCTTGTTCTCTACCTATGGTTCATTCATCGCCTTTGCCTTATTTTGCGCATGTTACTAGCACTAACTCTTGTTACTCTTATGTAGGTGTTGATGAGAAGTGTAAAGGACTAGCACTGGAATCTCAAGTTGAATCAATTGGTAGAAGGAATATTGAAGTGTCAAAGGGAGTTTTCTCATTTAAATCTTGTTCTACACCTTCTTACCATCTAGCTAATAATGTCCCATTAGTTCTTTACCCTATTTCTGAATTGTTTCAAGTTGAAGGTTATTTTGTACTTGTAGGTTGTAACGCTGTCCAAAATCTCCCAACTATGATTAAAGACTTACAACCCGATTTCGTGCTTATTCCTGATAAAAGTGGTGCACGTTCGTGCTTCCTTACATGTCCAAAAGCTGGTCACCACAAGCTTACTTTACCAACTCCAACTTATGCAAATTCATGCAATTCGTATGGAGTGCGTTTCACTTCATTGCTGTCACTTATGCCGGGTGATGCCCACAAATGTGTCAATCAAGATCCGAATGTTGGTCTTACCTCGCTGGTTCGAGCTTCTAAGGAAGTGCAATCCGATTGGTTCAATGTTCCACCTCCAGATAGGCAAGTCGTGCCAAATCAGCGACAACCAGGGAAGACTCATACCCCCTTGAACAACCAAATTCAGGATTTATCTAGCTTCAATGGGCATCATTATGAAGATCCTTATCTTGTGCACATGACTGGTAATTTTATACCTATGACTACTCACTATGTGATTTATTGTGTAGGTAACATCATGCCAGTCCATGCTCGAAGGCTAATTAGAGAGTTTTGCGTTGCAACCTGGAATTTTCGCAATCCTTATACACGTTCTTTCCTACCTTGGCGAATGTCCTTGTTTGAGAGCCCCTTGAGGCTGGCCAAACGGCATTTAACTTGGCTCGTAACCCTTCATTTCTTTCCAACGTGGTTGTCCGCTAAGC
The DNA here is from genome assembly GCA_023065735.1 of Coffea humblotiana. NCBI lineage: Eukaryota > Viridiplantae > Streptophyta > Magnoliopsida > Gentianales > Rubiaceae > Coffea > Coffea humblotiana. The sequence goes on along the minus strand of CM041213.1, from coordinate 35,582,070 downwards.
GTACCGTCGATTTGTGGCCAAATCGCTTTCAAGAGGAGGGGAATGATGCAAACATAAAGATCATCCTCCAAACTATTGAGTCAAATGAAGAGTGGCTGCAATTGGTTTCCCGCTCCAAGTGCTCCACCGTGTGAACAACAATGCTTACAAATTGGAGTTACCTGGGAGAGTGCAATGTTAGCACCACTTTCAATGTCATGGATTTGAGTCCATTCCTTGACGAGGAGGATCCAGATTTGAAGACAAATCCTTCTCAAGTGGAGGGGACTGATGTGTGCACGGACCTTAGCCCAAGTAATGACCTAGTTCGCCAGTTCGAGTGCCATTGGGCCCGGCCACACATGCACGGGCCGCGCTTCAAGGAGTCACTCCAAACCCTAGTACGAAGTGTGCAAGACCAACAAGGAGTCCATAGAGAGATTGAAGGCTTGGAAGTGGATAATCAAGTTACCTATACGATGATCTAAGCCCATGAGGAATCAAGTGGGCCTCCAAGTGGGTTGGCCAACTAGGCCCTAGGCCTTAGCACTAGGTTTTCATCTTGTTAGAGTTGGATTAGATTGTTAAATTAGGTCATGGGCCGGCCCATCTTGTCCCTTGACCTAGCACCTTGCTTGCTTTATTAGGGTTTTATTAGTCCCTTGACCTAGCACCTTAGCCTATATAAAGGCTCACTTTGTACGGTCAAAGGGTGATGCAATTTTGATAATAAACAATTAGTTTTGTTTTCTCTTCCATTGAGAGATTCAAATCCTTTACTTGCTTTAGCAAGGCTTATTGAGCAATCTTGCGCATGCCCATGATTGTTCTACCGACCTATCCACTTGAGTATTCACCTCAATTTGGAGTCGTCGTTCTACCACCTTTAATCAAATCGTGTCGTCCGTTTTGGTTTTAGGCTCCGCAATCCAAGCGTTGGACAACCTCGCTAGATCCTTGGGCAAACGTGCTACGTGTCTCGAAACGTGTTGATCAAGGTCCGTATCAGTCTTGAATTGATAAGCCAAAACTTGAACAAAGGAGATTCGACTCACTTTGTATCAAGGGACGCTCTCCAAGGAACAAGAGAAAACTCTCAATTTTTATTCATAATTGTCTTCTTCTTGAAAATATCATAAGCTTGCCTATTTATAGCCTTACAAGACTCAAAACCCTAATCTAAATTGGAAGTAATACAAGTTTCCTTATTTGATTTGACTTCTAAACTTGACACAACTTCCTAAATAAATTTGGAAGCAATTAACTACTTTCCTAAAACTCTAATTCAACTAGAATAGGAAACTAACTCAAATAGGCTTAACTATGGTCATCATGACCTTAGCCTTTATTCCCCTTATTAAGGACTCAAAATTAACTCCAGACTAACTCTAATTAACTAACAATATTTGCTGAAAACTTAATTAAATAAATAACAAGAAATAAGCATGACAAATCTTCAATGATTCTTGAGCCCGATTGCACCATCAACCATCAAACGAATTTCCTTGAACTTGAAAAGGAATCAAAATCTTCATGTTCTCATCACCTAGCCTAGTTAAGTTAGGGTTTTCAAGTTACTTTAGGGTTTCAAGTTGTATGGCTATATATAGCCAAGGCAAAAGACCTTCAGGATCAGTTTTTGCATTAATAAAAATCGTGATTTTTTCACTTTCTCTTCCTAAGAGAGTGATACGGTCCTCGATCAACACGTTTCGAGACACGTAGCACGTTTGCCCAAGGATCTAGCGAGGTTGTCCAACGCTTGGATTGCGGAGCTTAAAACCAAAACGGACGACACGTTTGATTAAAGGCGGTAGAACGACGACTCCAAATTGAGGTGAATACTCAAGTGGATAGGTCGGTAGAACAATCATGGGCAAGCGCAAGATTGCTCAATTACCCTTGTCAAAGCAAGTAAAGGATTTGAATCTCTCAATGGAAGAGAAAACACTAATTGTTTATTATCAAATTGCGTAACCCCTTTGACCGTACAAAGTGAGCCTTTATATAGGCTAAGGGACTAGGTCAAGGGACTAATGAAACCCTAATAAAGCAAACAAGGGGGTCGGCCACTCCATGGACAAGATGGGCCGGCCCATGACCTAATTTAATAAGCTAATCCAACTCTAACAAGATGAAAACCTGGGACTAAGGCCTAGGGCCTAATCGACCAACCCACTTGGAGGCCCACTTGATTCTTCATGGGCTTGGATCATTGTGTAGATGACTTGAGTATCCCCTTCCATGCCTTCAATGTCTCTATGGACTCCTTGTTGGTCTTGCACACTTCGCACTAGGGATTGGAGTGACTCCTTGAAGCGCTTGGCCCGTGCACGTGTGACTGGGCCAAATGGTACTCGAACTGGGTCATTACTTGGGTTAAGGTCCGTGCACACATCAGTCCCCTCTACTTGAGAAGGATTTGTCCTCAAATCTGGATCCTCCCCGTCAAGGAATGGACTCAAATCCGCGACATTGAAAGTCGTGCTAACATTGCACTCCCCCAGGTAATCCCAATTTGTAAGCATTGTTGTTGACACAGTGGAGCACTCGGAACGGGAAACAAATTGCAGCCACTCTTCATTTGACTCAATAGTTTGGAGGATGATCTTTATGTTTGCATCATTCCCCTCCTCTTGAAAGCGATTTGGCCACAAATCAACGGTACGCTTAGCGGAGAACCACGTTGGAAAGAAATGAAGGGTCACAAGCCAAGTTAAATGTCGTTTGGCCAGCCTCAAGGGGCTCTCAAACAAGGACATTCGCCAAGGTAGGAAAGAACGTGTATAAGGCTTATGAAAATTCCAGGTTGCAACCCAAAACTCTCTAATTAGCCTTCGAGCATGGACTGGCATGATGTTACCTACACAATAAATCACATAGTGAGTAGTCATAGGTATAAAATTATGCAATAGCTTACCAGTCATGTGCACAAGATAAGGATCTTCATAATGATGCCCATTGAACCTAGAGAAATCCTGAATTTGGTTGTTCAAGGGGGTATGAGTCTTCCCTGGTTGTCGCTGATTTGGCACGACTTGCCTATCTGGAGGTGGAACATTGAACCAATTGGATTGCACTTCCTTAGAAACTCGAACCAGCGAGGTAAGACCAACATTCGGATCTTGATTGACACATTTGTGGGCATCACCCGGCATAAGTGGCAACAGTGAAGTGAAAAGCACTCCATACAAATTGCATGAATTTGCACAAGTTGGAGTTGGTAAAGTAAGCTTGTGGTGACCAGCTTTTGGACATGTGAGGAAGCACGAATGTGCACCACTTTTATCAGGAATAAGCACGAAATCCGGTTGCAAGTATTTAATCATAGTTGGGAGATTTTGGATAGCGTTACAACCTACAAGCACAAAATAACCTTCAACTTGAAACAATTCAGAAATAGGGTAAAGAACTAATGGGACATTATTAGTTAGATGGTAAGAAGGTGTAGAACAAGATTTAAATGAGAAAACTCCCTTTGACACTTTAATATTCCTTCCACCAATTGATTCAACTCGAGATTCCAGTGCTAGTCTGTGACAGCCCCACCTTCCCCATGGGCGTACCCTAAGGGTTAGCGAGCTGCCTGCCCAGCTCTCGCCAGGACTGCTAACGGTCACATACACAAAATTCTAGACGTTTCGGAAAAAAAAATACCGATAAGCAAGGTGAACAAGTACAATTCCAAGAAAAGTATCATATATACACGAGCCAATATATACACATAACCCACTCTAGGGTTTTCCAATTCAAAATGAAATGTTCAAGTCCCACATTAGGGTTCTAAAAGTCGAGGAGCTATACAAAATACAAAAGAATGCCTAACTAGCTCTACTCGCTTCACAAAACTCATGGTTTCCCAAAAGGATGCCCTGTAAGGAAAACAAAAGTACGAGTGTGAGCTTTCGCCCAATGAGGTACTAAAAGTCATGCATTCAAAGTGCACGTATTAGTCATGCTCAGTTACACATTACGATCAACCATAGAAAGAAAACACAAAATCAATTTCAAAGGAAAGGATACGGGTGGCTCTCGGGAGCCAATTTCCCTTGGCAACTCTTGATCACTTCCCGTTGACTCTCCGTCAACGTTCAACGGACACGTACGACCGTAGATCACCACTTTACTCCCAAACCTTCCACCGAACATTCCCCTACCGGGCCCGAACACCTCACAGTAATCAGAGGGTAATACTCGAGTATACCACAAGGTCGAGGAGAAATCGCTCCATACGACACACAGTGACCTCACGGCTCGCTACCTAATCGACCGGCCCTTACCGGCTCGACTCGATAAACGGCCATTAAGGCTTGAGCTCAGTTTTCACAGTGAAGTCGTAGGGTTCATACCCAAAACGACATGAAGCCAGGCATGAATCCAATTCACAAGCATTCAGTTCAATTCACACATCTCCAGTAATTCAGTTACACATATAAGAGAACGAGAGCGATAAAGTACACTCTCGCCTCGAGCACATAAATCACAGGTATCCAATTCAAGGATCCAAGTACAAAATCAAGTAAACACAAGTCATGCATAGTACACTCACACTTAAGTAAGCAAGTCACAAGTTTTCGCCCAACGGTTGTCCGGAATCACCGGCTCGACCTACAAGAAACAAGAAATTACAGTTGAGACTCGAACACGAGTCGAATGCCTCTTAAGTGAACTACTAAAGCAAAATGCAAATATGATTCAAAAATGAAAAATACTTTGATTTTTAAGGCCAAAGGTGTAGTAAACTCTCAAACCTAAGAGGAAAAAGGAAAGTAAGAATAATTCTAGGAAAACAGGATTTTCCAGCTTTGCGCGCTCTCATTGGAAAAATCATATCTCACAGGTCTTAAGGCCAAAATTAATAAAATTTATACCGTCGGAAAATACACTCAAAGGGGTACAATTACTTAGAAGACATGTTTACCAGATTCGAATCACAAGTTAGTTAAATTCTAGCCTTAAGTCGCAGCATCGTCCAGTCAAAGACAGAACAGGTATGTAATTTCAGTCAACTTTGGAAAATCAGCATAAATCACACAGACAGAACTAGGGTCTGAAATTTTCACGGTTTGTAGCCCTAGGAGTCTAGTTTAAAACGCAACAAACAGAACTAAATTCCGATATTCCTACATCGAGTTATAACAGATTTCCCGAAACTGTTCAGGAATTCCTGGCGGAAATTTGACAGCATTTCCCCTTAAATTCTAGCTTTTCCATCCTACAAACAAACATCAAATCCCATCCAATTCAACCACAATTCACTCATAGGCTACTCAATAAACTTCATTCCAAGCCAATTGCCATTCCAAACATCAATTATAGAAAAGCCCCAATTCATAAACCCTAAAACTGAAATTTTGTGCAAAACTGGAAATTTCCGCAATTACTTGAAATTCACACACAAGAGCTCCATTTGGCTCATTATTAGACCATCCAACCAAGGTTAGCTAACATTTATCATATAAAACAGAAAAATTCCTCAAAAATCAGAAATTCATACAACTTCCAAATAAACCATAATTTCATCCATAAATCTAACTACTTAGCCACCATAGGCCATCAATTTGACATTAATGGAACCAAAAGAGAAGTTTCCAAGCAATATACCTTAATTCCCCAAGAAAGTTTGTAGCTTAAGTGCTTACTCCCCAAAATAGCTCCACCAAGAGCTTCAAGCTTCCCTAGCAAGTGGTTTTGGTGGACAAATTCAAGGTTTAACCGGTTAGATTTCAAGATACAAGCAAGAAATGGAAGATCAAAGTTGAAGCTTTCTCTCTTTTCTCTCCTTAAGGAGTTCGGCCAAGAGGGTTGAAAATGAGGATGATTTTGGGTCAAATTTGATGTTTTGGTAAAGGTAAAGAAAGTGGTCAAAGTCCACTTCGAATAATTTCGCGACACGTGGCACCTTTTAAGTTTCATTCCTATCCTCTTGCTCACTAGGGTTAATTCATCCAAGGTAACCTCTAATCACCTACTAACACTAGTAATTAAATCCCTTTACGCAAAACTTAACCTGATTGGTCGAATTTCTCTCACTTAACGCACTAGCGGGTCCCACGTGCACTATTCACTCCAAAAATTTCGAAAATTGACTTTTGCTAGAAAAATATTTTAAAAACCCTATTTACTCATAAAAATGTCTAGAATATTCTTAGAAGCAAGAAAATGTGGAAAACGGGTGCAAATGAGTCAAATTTACCTAGAAATAAATAAAATTTACGGGTTCTCACACTCTCTCCCCCTTAAAGAATTTCGTCCCCGAAATTTCTCACCTGAGTTGTCAAACAGTTCAGGGTATTTCTTTTGTATTTCTTCCTCTACCTCCCAGGTTGCCTCTTCTATACCGTGGTTCCTCCATAACACCTTCACCAAAGGAATATTTTTATTTCTCAGCTCCTTAACCTTTCTGTCGAGTATTTGTACAGGTTTCTCCTCATAGGTCAGGGCTTCATCTACCTCAATCTCTTCTGATCGTAAGATGTGGGTTGGATCTGGATGGTACTTTTTGAGCATTGAGACATGAAAGACGTCGTGAATCCTGGATAAGTTTGGAGGTAACTCGAGACGGTACGCCACTTTTCCAACTCTTTGAAGGACTTTAAAGGGTCCTACAAATCTAGGTTGCAGTTTCTTCCCTCTACCTGCCGTGATACTTCGCAATGGCGTGACCTTAAGAAACACACGATCTCCAACTTCAAACTCCAAATCTTTCCTTCGGTTGTCTGCATAGCTCTTCTGGCGGCTTTGAGCGGTTTGGAGTCTTTGGCGAATTAGTTTAACCTTTTCTCGGGCATCCTCCATCCATGGAATGATTGTCGGATCTAAGGCTTTCTTTTCCCCTACTTCATCCCAATAAATCGGCGAACGGCACTTTCGACCATAAAGAGCTTCATACGGTGCCATTTGGATTGACGAGTGGTAACTATTATTGTAGGCAAATTCTACTAACGTCATGTGTTGACCCCAATTACCCCCGAAATCCAAAATACAGGTTCGCAACATGTCCTCAAGAGTTTGAATAGTTCGCTCAGATTGTCCGTCGGTTTGGGGATGGTAAGTGGTGCTTAGGTTGAGTTTGGTTCCCAAGGTCTCCTGAAATTTCTGCCAGAATCTAGACACGAAACGTGGATCCCTATCCGAGACAATACTCACAGGAATCCCATGCAGTCTCACAATTTCACTCATGTACAGTTGGGCCAATTTCTCCAGAGAGTATTGCATGTTTATGGGTAAGAAATGGGCTGATTTGGTTAGTCTATCCACGATCACCCACACGGCATCATGTCCTTTTTGGGTTCTAGGCAGACCAGAAACGAAGTCCATGGTGATGTTTTCCCACTTCCACTCAGGTATTTCTAATGGTTGCAACAATCCAGAAGGCTTTTGGTGTTCCGCTTTCACTTGCTGGCAAACAAGGCAGGTTTGCACGTACTGGGCTATTTCCCTCTTCATCTTATTCCACCAGTACAGCTTCCTTAACTCCTGATACATCTTATTACCACCTGGATGGATCGTGTATTTTGATCGATGGGCTTCCTCCAAAATCTCCTTTTTCAAGGTTTCACTCTCTGGTACCACTATTCGATTTCGATATTTCAATATCCCCTCAGAGCTCACATTAAAGTCGGGCAACTCCCCTTTCTCCGCCTTATCGCTCCATTTTTGGGTCATCGGGTCCTCTTTTTGAGCCTCTTTGACTCGTTCCAGAATAGCAGAGGTTACTCGAACGTTCCCTAAGATTACCCTTTGACGTTCCACCCTAGGGTTCCACTCACTCACTTCTTCTAACATTTCCCACTCTTTAACCATTAACCCTGCTATTTGAGCCTTTCGACTTAAGGCATCAGCCACTACGTTTGCCTTTCCCGGATGGTAATTAATGGTACAGTCATAGTCTTCTAAGAACTCCATCCATCGCCTTTGTCTCATGTTTAGCTCTTTTTGGGAGAATAGGTATTTAAGGCTTTTATGGTCAGAGTAAACCTCAAAAGTCACCCCATACAGGTAGTGTCTCCACTTTTTCAGGGCGAAGACAACTGCGGCTAATTCTAGGTCATGGGTTGGGTAATTTTGCTCATGAGGTTTCAGTTTCCTAGAGGCAAAGGAAATCACATTCTTATTCTGCATCAATACACACCCTAAGCCTTCCCCGGAAGCATCAGTATACACAGAAAAACTATCTCTCCCATTAGGTAGGGCTAAAATAGGAGCTACGGTTAATCTTCGCTTCAATTCCTGGAAACTACTCTCACACTCATCATCCCACATAAAACGCCCGTTCTTCTTGGTCAAATTGGTTAAAGGGCTAGCAAGTTTCGAAAAGTCTTTGATAAACCGCCGGTAATATCCAGCTAACCCTAGAAAACTACGGATCTCAGTGGGAGTTTCGGGTCGTTTCCACTCAGTTACAGCCTCTACCTTTGTCGGGTCTACAGTAATGCCCTCTTTCGAGATCACATGCCCCAAAAATGAAACTTTCTCCAGCCAAAATTCACACTTACTAAACTTGGCATACAACTGGTGATCTCTTAGGGTTTGTAAGACTAGCCTCAGATGTTCCTCATGCTCCTCACGGGATTTAGAGTAGACCAAAATGTCATCAATGAAAACGACGACAAATCGGTCCAAGAAGGGTTTAAAAACTCTGTGCATTAGGTCCATGAAGGCAGCAGGGGCATTGGTCAAACCGAAGGGCATAACGGCAAATTCGAAATGCCCATATCGAGAATTGAAAGCAGTTTTAGGTACGTCCTCCTTCCTAATCAACAATTGGTAATACCCCTGTCGGAGGTCTAGTTTGGAAAAGACTACCGCTCCCTGTAATTGGTCAAATAGCTCATCAATGTGGGGCAGTGGGTATTTGTTCTTAATGGTAATGTTGTTCAACCCTCGATAGTCTATACACAACCTCAACGTCCCATCTTTTTTCTTCACGAACAACACAGGGGCTCCCCACGGAGACCCACTCTCTCGGATAAACCCTCGCTCTAACAAATCCTGTAACTGAAATTTCAATTCCTTAAGCTCGGCAGGTGCCATTCGATAGGGGGTTTTAGAGATAGGTGATGCTCCAGGTATCAAATCGATCTTAAACTCTATCTCTCGTTCCGGAGGTAGGGTTACTAATTCATCTGGGAACACATCTGGGTATTCACTCACAATAGGTACATCATCTACCTTCAACTTATCAACGGGAGTGTTTATAAGAAAGGCTAGAAACCCTTGCGCTCCTTTACTTAACAATTTCCTAGCCCTAATGCCCGAAATTAATGCAGATGAGGCAAGACCACCCCTCACATCTAGCCTCAAAGTAGCTTCCCCAGGTATACGAAATTCCACTACTTTTCTCTTACAGTCAAGTTGGGCATCGTACTTAGCTAACCAATCCATCCCCAGTATGACATCGTATCCTTTAATGGCTAAGCTTACCAAATTCCCCAGTAATTTTCTCTCTCCTACCCAAATCTCACAATTTGCATACATTGTACTAGAAATTAACCGTTGGTTTCCCGTAGGAGTACTAACTTCCAACTCGTAGGGTAAACTAACAGGGTTTATATCAATATCGCACATAAAATCGGGATTTACAAATGAATGGGTGGCACCGGGGTCAATTAAAATCCTAGCTAGACGATGGAAAACAGGGATAGTACCTTCTATCACTCCAGAAGAATCAGGGATTTGGTGTTGCTCGAGGGAGTACACTCGAGCAGGCACTTTTGGTTTGGTCCCCTCTGTTTTAGGTGGGTTGGAGCTGGCTCTCGAGGACTGGGGGGTCGCTCTCTGTTCACGGGGTAATACAGGGCAGGTAGCTATCTGGTGCTCCGCGCTCCCACAGCGCAGGCATTTCCTCTCTTTCCTCCAGCAGTTGTCCTCAGTATGATTTGGTTTCCCGCAGAATCCACAAGGTCCTCGGGAAACAGAAGTTGAACTTCCTTGCGAGGCGCCCCTCTGCTGGCCTCGCCCAAATGATCCACCCCTCGAAGGCGTCCCTCTCGACGTCCCCGAAAACCTTCCTCCACCAAACCCTCTCCCAGACTTGGGAGGGTTACTTCGCTCACCCTGACCAGAGCTACTTCCAGGGAACCCCCGCTTCCTCACCTGGAAGTTCCTAACTTGTAGCCTCGCGTTTTCTACCCTTAGCGCCTTTTCTACCGCCTCACTAAAGGTAACGATCTGGGCGACGGCCAGATCTTTCTGGATCTCCACATTCAATCCTTGGGTAAAACGCCGGATCCTTCGTTGCTCCGTCACTATAAGTTCAGGAGCAAATTTTGATAAACGCGTGAACTGGCTCTCATACTCAGCCACCGATTGCGTGCCCTGGCGTAATCTAAGGAACTCATCTTCCTTCTTTTCCTGGACCAACGGCGGGAAGTACTTTGCATTAAATTCTCGGATGAAGTTCGCCCATGTCCGTGGCGTCATCTCTCTTTCCCACTTCGTCCGTATTATGTTCCACCAGGAACGGGCAGCTCCCTCCAGTTGAAAGACAGCAAAAGTAACCTGTCTTTCCTCCGAATAGTGTAGGGCCGCAAAAATGTCTACCATTTTCTCCAACCAGCGTTCGGCCACATCCGGATCAGGCCCTCCCAAGAATTTCGGCGGGGAGAACTTTTGAAACCTCTCGAGGGCTCGATCCTCACTCTCTACATGCTCGCCAGGGTTCCCAGGGTTATGGACAGGGTGCTGGCCTTGATGCTCCACTACGTGGGCCAACAAATCAGTTATCCTCTGGATAGCGGAGGCTACTTGCACGTTTGGGTCGATCCTAGGTTCAGGATTAGGTCCAAGTGTGGGTTCCTGAGTACCCCTATCAGTTGAAGGTTGCCTACTACCGCGACCACGGCCTCGCCCACTACGAGTACCTTCCATGACTTAAGTCCACAATCTAGGGCCGAAACACAAGTACGGGATCAAAATAAGAAATAAAAGTAAATAATAAACAAGAATTAAACACCAAACAAAGACATTCACGTAATAGCACATAGACATATTAAACAAGTTGTACAGTGGTAGTCAGTCAAATATATACAAACAATCCCATGAAAGTATCGGGTCAATCAAAAACACATATACAAAGCTAGGTCAAAAACAAAAGTAGCTAACGAGTAGCTTTCCCCTAGCTAGTCCCCACATGGGATCCAAAACACGGCTCAAAGGAGCCCTAGTCTAGTTCCCCACGGAGCACACGGACTCTCCCCCACCACTAGAGTTAGGCGTGCTCCCCTCATCAGGTGTACTAGTACTGGACGCCTCCACTTGCCTATTAGCGCCGATCACACCTCGGACGAGCGCCTCGCACTCGTTAATGATGCCTCCCGACCTATCTCGCACTACCCTAGTCACCCTCGTGAGTCGGTCGGTGGCTACTTGCAATTGTCCCCTAAGAGCGTCGGTTCGCTCTTGCTCCTCAACTACGGCGGCCTCAAGCTCACGGATTCGGTCCGCTTGCATGCGCATAATTCCCCTTAATCGTGCCATCTCAGTTTGGTCCCTAGCGGTGGCTCGCCTAAGCCTCCTACGCTCATCAAGGACGGCTATGACTACTCGATCTATATACGAGTAGTTCTGGCATCGGGCACAGCGGCGAGTCCGACTAGCGGCACTCCACCGGCGAATGGGTCCTCCAGGTCTCTCCTGGTAGTCCACAATGCGAAAGCGTCTCTGCGGCGGCACACCTCCGCCCTCAGGGCTCGATCCAGCCATAACCTACAAGAACGAGTTAAAATTCAACCTTAGGCGAGGAAATCATACTTAATGGTGCCCTAACACGATCCTTAAAGGTACTAAAACAAATTTCTAACTTGCCCAAGTTATTTCTAACCTAGGCTCTGATACCACCTGTGACAGCCCCACTTCCCCATGGGCGTACCCTAAGGGTTAGCGAGCTGCCTGCCCAGCTCTCGCCAGGACTGCTAACGGTCACATACACAAAATTCTAGACGTTTCGGAAAAAAAAATACCGATAAGCAAGGTGAACAAGTACAATTCCAAGAAAAGTATCATATATACACGAGCCAATATATACACATAACCCACTCTAGGGTTTTCCAATTCAAAATGAAATGTTCAAGTCCCACATTAGGGTTCTAAAAGTCGAGGAGCTATACAAAATACAAAAGAATGCCTAACTAGCTCTACTCGCTTCACAAAACTCATGGTTTCCCAAAAGGATGCCCTGTAAGGAAAACAAAAGTACGAGTGTGAGCTTTCGCCCAATGAGGTACTAAAAGTCATGCATTCAAAGTGCACGTATTAGTCATGCTCAGTTACACATTACGATCAACCATAGAAAGAAAACACAAAATCAATTTCAAAGGAAAGGATACGGGTGGCTCTCGGGAGCCAATTTCCCTTGGCAACTCTTGATCACTTCCCGTTGACTCTCCGTCAACGTTCAACGGACACGTACGACCGTAGATCACCACTTTACTCCCAAACCTTCCACCGAACATTCCCCTACCGGGCCCGAACACCTCACAGTAATCAGAGGGTAATACTCGAGTATACCACAAGGTCGAGGAGCAATCGCTCCATTCGACACACAGTGACCTCACGGCTCGCTACCTAATCGACCGGCCCTTACCGGCTCGACTCGATAAACGGCCATTAAGGCTTGAGCTCAGTTTTCACAGTGAAGTCGTAGGGTTCATACCCAAAACGACATGAAGCCAGGCATGAATCCAGTTCACAAGCATTCAGTTCAATTCACACATATCCAGTAATTCAGTTACACATATAAGAGAACGAGAGCGATAAAGTACACTCTCGCCTCGAGCACATAAATCACAGGTATCCAATTCAAGGATCCAAGTACAAAATCAAGTAAACACAAGTCATGCATAGTACACTCACACTTAAGTAAGCAAGTCACAAGTTTTCGCCCAACGGTTGTCCGGAATCACCGGCTCGACCTACAAGAAACAAGAAATTACAGTTGAGACTCGAACACGAGTCGAATGCCTCTTAAGTGAACTACTAAAGCAAAATGCAAATATGATTCAAAAATGAAAAATACTTTGATTTTTAAGGCCAAAGGTGTAGTAAACTCTCAAACCTAAGAGGAAAAAGGAAAGTAAGAATAATTCTAGGAAAACAGGATTTTCCAGCTTTGCGCGCTCTCATTGGAAAAATCATATCTCACAGGTCTTAAGGCCAAAATTAATAAAATTTATACCGTCGGAAAATACACTCAAAGGGGTACAATTACTTAGAAGACATGTTTACCAGATTCGAATCACAAGTTAGTTAAATTCTAGCCTTAAGTCGCAGCATCGTCCAGTCAAAGACAGAACAGGTATGTAATTTCAGTCAACTTTGGAAAATCAGCATAAATCACACAGACAGAACTAGGGTCTGAAATTTTCACGGTTTGTAGCCCTAGGAGTCTAGTTTAAAACGCAACAAACAGAACTAAATTCCGATATTCCTACATCGAGTTATAACAGATTTCCCGAAACTGTTCAGGAATTCTGGCGGAAATTTGACAGCATTTCCCCTTAAATTCTAGCTTTTCCATCCTACAAACAAACATCAAATCCCATCCAATTCAACCACAATTCACTCATAGGCTACTCAATAAACTTCATTCCAAGCCAATTGCCATTCCAAACATCAATTATAGAAAAGCCCCAATTCATAAACCCTAAAACTGAAATTTTGTGCAAAACTGGAAATTTCCGCAATTACTTGAAATTCACACACAAGAGCTCCATTTGGCTCATTATTAGACCATCCAACCAAGGTTAGCTAACATTTATCATATAAAACAGAAAAATTCCTCAAAAATCAGAAATTCATACAACTTCCAAATAAACCATAATTTCATCCATAAATCTAACTACTTAGCCACCATAGGCCATCAATTTGACATTAATGGAACCAAAAGAGAAGTTTCCAAGCAATATACCTTAATTCCCCAAGAAAGTTTGTAGCTTAAGTGCTTACTCCCCAAAATAGCTCCACCAAGAGCTTCAAGCTTCCCTAGCAAGTGGTTTTGGTGGACAAATTCAAGGTTTAAACCGGTTAGATTTCAAGATACAAGCAAGAAATGGAAGATCAAAGTTGAAGCTTTCTCTCTTTTCTCTCCTTAAGGAGTTCGGCCAAGAGGGTTGAAAATGAGGATGATTTTGGGTCAAATTTGATGTTTTGGTAAAGGTAAAGAAAGTGGTCAAAGTCCACTTCGAATAATTTCGCGACACGTGGCACCTTTTAAGTTTCATTCCTATCCTCTTGCTCACTAGGGTTAATTCATCCAAGTAACCTCTAATCACCTACTAACATCTAGTAATTAAATCTCAGTACGCAAAACTTGACCTGATTGGTCGAATTTCTCTCACTTAACGCACTAGCGGGTCCCACGTGCACTATTCACTCCAAAAATTTCGAAAATTGACTTTTGCTAGAAAAATATTTTAAAAACCCTATTTACTCATAAAAATGTCTAGAATATTCTTAGAAGCAAGAAAATGTGGAAAACGGGTGCAAATGAGTCAAATTTACCTAGAAATAAATAAAATTTACGGGTTCTCACATAGTCCTTTACACTTCTCATCAACACCTACATAAGAGCAACAAGAGTTAGTGCTAGTAACATGCTCAAAATAAGGCAAAGGCGATGAATGAACCATAGGTAGAGAACAAGAAGTAGAATCTGGAATTTCCCTTTTAAGATGAGCTCGAATGAGTCCTCCAATGGTGCGGACAGGTTTGAATGGACATTGTTCCATGAATTGATACCAAAGAGATTTAGTTCCTAGAAGACAAACTCCATGGAAACTCACAAAGTGTCCAAGTGACTTCGGAATGGAACATGCCATGACCAGCTCTACTTGACTTGTGTAATCTGCACAAAAGAAGAGATACTAAACAAAGCAAAGGTAGGTTCGTTAGGAAAATAATAGGCTCTCACATTCTTGCTCAAAATCAGCCCATTTTCTCTCTTCTCTTCCTTTTTACCACCCATTTCATCAGATTTTTTCATCTCTTTTTCTAGTTCAAACAGCTGACCCTTTTATTTCATTGCTTTCAACTCCCTCGAATTTTACCTCTTCAGGCACAATTCCCTCATCTAGCTTTTTCTCCATTCTATAACACTCAAGCTCACTTTTCATGTATGCTAGATCAATACAAAGTTGGTCATAAGTAAGTGATACAAGTACAAAACGACGACCATTAAATAAGAAGGAATACTTATTAGTATGTCCGTCATATTTAACTTCTCGCCTCGACATCCATGCTTTGCCCAATGACACGTGTGTCACTTGAATTGGGACTACATCACACAACACCTCGCCCACATATTTGCCTATTTGAATAGGTACAAGTGTGTGCTTAGTAACCCAAACATCACCATGAGTACTCATCAACTTGTACGGTTGAAGATGATCAATAGTTGGAAGATTTAATTTCTCAACCATGATAGCACTTGCAAGGTTGACTTCACAACTCCCATCAATGGCCAAGCTACAGATTTTATCTTTGACACCACAACGCGAATAAAACCAACCAAGCAACTGAGATTTGACGATGTCCCATTGCTCATCTATGCCACGTAATGCCACTTTTTTGACTTTCTTGGGATCAAGAAGACAATGTTGTGAGTTAGCTTTTATGCGTCTTGTGTGACAGCCCCACCTCCCCCTAGGGCGTACCCTAAAGTTTAGCGAACTGCCTGCCCAGCTCTCGCCAGGACTGCTAACGGTTGCATACACGCACTTCTAAATGTTTCGAAAGATATACCGAAGAAAGGTTAACGATAAGCGCGCAAAACGAAAACGGAAAAACGGAACGACCGTGAACAGTACCTGCCACGTCACAATCCGGCCGGATTCTTGGCCGGATTGGAGGCAGTGACCACTTGAAATTTTTTTTCAAAAATCGCCCTGAATCCAGCAGCATATCCGCCCAAGATCTGGCCAGATACCTGGCCGGATTCTGATGAACAGTGTCCGGCCAATTTTTTTCTTTTTCCGCGTTTGACGTCCGAACTCGTCCGAACGCGTCCCAAACCCGACTAAACTTTAAATCAATATAACCAAGCACATTTCCAAGAAAGTACATCATATATACATGAGCAAATATATACACATAACCCACTCTAGGGTTTTCCAATCCAAACAAATGTCCAAGTCCCACATTAGGGTTTCTAAAGTCGAGGAGCTATACAAAAGTACAAAGCATGTCTAACTAGCTCTACTCGCTTCACAAAAGTTTGATTTCCCAAAACATGCCCTGTAAGGAAAACAAAGGAACGAGTGTGAGCTTTCGCCCAATGAGGTACTAAGATCATGCATTCAAAGCGCACGAAAGTAGCCATGCTCAAATATACACAACTAACACACATATGAGGAACACCAAGTTCATTTCAAAAGTGAAAGGATACGGGTGGCTCTCGGGAGCCAATTTCCCCTTGCAACTCTTGATCACATGCCGTTGACCCTCCGTCAACGCTCAACGGATAAATACAACCGTAGATCACCACTTTACACCCAGTACCTTCCACCGTACATTCCCCTACCGGGCCCGAACACCTCACAGAAATCAGGGGGTAATACTCGAGTATACCACAAGTCGAGGAGCGAACGCTCCACTCGACACAACAGTAACCTCATGGCTCATTACCAAATTGACCGGCCCTTACCGGCTCGATTCGACGAACGGCCATTGAGGCTTGAGCTCAGTTATCACAGTAAAGTCGTAGGGCTCATGCCCCATACGACATTAGGCCAAACACAAGGCAAATTCACATGTATCCAGTAATCAGTTATACACATAAGAGAACGAGAGCGATAAAGTACACTCTCGCCTCGAGCACAGAATTCACAGTTATCCAATTCAAGGAATCAAGTACACAACCAATTAAACACAATTCATGCATAGAACACTCACCACTTCAAGTAAGCAAGTCACAAAGTTTCGCCCAACGGTTGTCCGGAATCACCGGCACGACCTACAAGAAACAAGAAACTACAATTGAGACTCGAACACGAGTCGAAGGCCTCTTACGTGAATTACTAAAGCAAAATGCAAATATAGCTCAAAATTGGAAAATACTAAGGCCAAAGGTGTAAACAACCCCAAAACCTCACATTTTTACTCAATCACAACTTAACACACGAAACCCTAATTTTCTCGACACTCGGACAGCATTTCCCCTAAAATTCAGCTTTTCCATCCTACAATCAAACATCAATTTCCATCCAATCCAATCACAATTGTTACAATTCAACCACAAACCAATCAAGGACTTTCATTAGGGCCACAATACCCTTCATTCACAAGCAATTACAAGATTAACAACCAACTATAGAAAAGCCCCAAATTCAAAACCCTAAAACTGAAATTTTTGTCCAAAACTGAAATTTTCCGCAAATAACCGCAATTCACATACAAGAGCTCCAATTGGCTCAATATTAACCCATCAATCCAAGGCTAAGTAACATTTATCATTTAAAACAGAAAAATTCCCCAAAAATCAGAAATTTACTCAACTTCCAAATAAACCATCAAATCATTCATAAATCAAGCTATTAAGCCACCATAGGCCACTAATTTAGCATTATTAGAACCAAAAGTGAAGTTTCCAAGCAACATACCTCAACTCTCAAGAAAGTTTGTAGCTTAAGTGCTTAATCACCAAAATAGCTCCACCAATCACCTCTAACCTCCTTAGCAAGTGGATTTTATGGAGTAATTTGAGATTTAAACGGTTGAATTGCAAGATTGGAGCAAGAAATGGAAGATCAAGGTTCAAGCTTTCTTTCTTTTCTCTCCTTGTGGAGTTCGGCCAAGATTAAGGGAAATAAGGGTGATTTTTTTGGTCAAATTTAACCTTTTGGTAAAGGTGATAAAAGTTAGGCAAGCTCCAACAAATCACATCGCGACACGTGGCACCTTTTTAGTTTCATTCCTATCCTCTTACTTACCAAGATTAATCCATTTAGATAACCTCTAATCACCTACTAACACCTAGTAAGTAAATCCCTTTACGCAAAACTTAACCTAATTGGCCGAATTTCTCTCACTTAACGCACTAGCAGGTCCCACGTCCACTATTCACTCCAAAAATCTTGTAAATTGACTTATACTAGGAAAATATTTTTAAAACCTTATTTACTCATAAAAATGTCTAGAAAAGTTATAAAATAAAGAAAATGTGGAAAACGGGTGCAAATAAATAAATTAAAGCCTAGAAATAAAGAAAATTTACGGGTTCTCACATTCTCTCCCCCTTAAAGAATTTCGTCCTCGAAATTTCTCACCTGGATTACCAAACAGCTCAGGATATTTCTTTTGTATTTCTTCCTCCACTTCCCAAGTTGCCTCTTCTATGCCGTGGTTCCTCCATAAGACTTTCACCAAAGGAATATTTTTATTTCTCAGCTCCTTAACCTTTCGGTCGAGTATTTGTACAGGTCTCCTCATAGGTTAGGGCTTCATCTACCTCAATCTCTTCTGGTCGTAAGATGTGGGTTGGATCAGGATGATACTTTTTGAGCATGGAAACATGGAAAACGTCGTGGATCCTGGCTAAGCTTGGAGGTAACTCGAGACGGTACGCCACTTTTCCAATTCGTTGGAGGACTTTAAAGGGTCCTACAAATCTAAGTTGCAGTTTCTTCCCTCTACCCGCCGTGATACTTCGCAATGGCGTGATCTTAAGAAACACACGATCTCCAACTTCAAACTCCAAGTCTTTCCTTCGGTTGTCTGCGTAACTCTTTTGTCGGCTTTGAGCAGTTTGGAGTCTTTGGCGTATCAGTTGAACCTTTTCTCGTGCATCCTCCATCCATGGAATGATTGTTGGATCTAAAACTTTCTTTTCTCCTACTTCATCCCAATAAACTGGTGAACGGCACTTACGGCCATAAAGAGCTTCGTATGGTGCCATTTGGATTGAAGAGTGGTAACTATTGTTGTAAGCAAACTCTACTAACGTCATGTGTTGACCCCAATTACCCCCGAAATCCAAAATACAGGTTCGTAACATGTCTTCAAGGGTCTGAATGGTTCGCTCAGATTGTCCATCGGTTTGGGGATGGTAAGTGGTACTTAGGTTGAGTTTGGTCCCCAAGGTTTCCTGAAATTTCTGCCAAAACCTAGACACGAAACGTGGATCCCTATCCGAGACTATACTCACAGGAATCCCGTGCAGTCTCACAATTTCACTCATATACAGTTGAGCCAATTTCTCCAGAGTGTATTTCATGTTTATGGGCAAGAAATGGGCCGATTTAGTGAGTCTATCCACGACCACCCATACGGCATCATGTCCTTTTTGGGTTCTTGGCAAACCAGAAACGAAATCCATCGTGATATTTTCCCACTTCCATTCAGGTATTTCTAAGGGTTGCAACAAACCAGAGGGTTTTTGGTACTCCGCTTTTACTTGCTGGCAGACGAGGCAGGTTTGCACGTACTGGGCTATTTCCCTCTCATTCTATTCCACCAATACAATTTCCGCAACTCCTGATACATCTTATTACTACCCGGATGAATTGTATATTTCGATCGATGGGCTTCCTCTAAAATCTCCCTTTTCAAGGTTTCGTCCTCCGGCACCACTACTCGATTCCGATATTTCAATACTCCCTCAAAGCTCGAATTAAAGTCAGGTAATTCTCCCTTCTCCACCTTGTCTCTCCACCTTTGGACCGTCGGATCCTCCTTTTGGGCCTCTTTGACTCGCTCCAGAATAGCAGAGGTTATTCGGATATTTCCTAAAATTACCCTTTGATGCTCTACTCTAGGGTTCCACTCACTCATTGCTTCTAACATCTCCCACTCTCTGACCAACAACCCAGCCATTTGAGCCTTTCGACTTAAGGCGTCAGCTACTACATTCGCCTTTCCCGGATGGTAATTAATTGTACAGTCGTAATCTTCTAAGAATTCCATCCATCGTCTTTGCCTCATGTTCAACTCTTTTTGGGAAAATAGGTACTTAAGACTTTTGTGGTCAGAATAAACCTCAAAGGTCACCTCGTACAGGTAGTGTCTCCACTTTTTCAGGGCAAAGACAACTGCGGCCAACTCCAGGTCATGGGTCGGGTAATTTTGCTCATGAGGTTTCAGTTTTCTAGAGGCAAAGGAAATCACATTCTTATTCTGCATCAATACACACCCTAAGCCTTCCCCGGAAGCATCAGTATATACAGAAAAACTATCTTTTCCATTAGGTAGGGCTAGAATAGGGGCTACGGTTAACTTTCGTTTCAACTCCTGGAAACTACCCTCACACTTAGCATCCCATAGAAAACGCCCATTCTTTTTCGTCAGATTGGTTAAAGGGCTAGCAAGTTTCGAAAAATCTTTAATGAACCTCCGATAATATCCAGCTAACCCTAGAAAACTACGAACCTCAGTAGGAGTTTCGGGTCGTTTCCACTCAGTTACCGCCTCTACTTTCGCCGGGTCTACGGTAATGCCTTCCTTCGAAATCACATGCCCTAGAAACGAGATTTTCTCCAGCCAAAATTCACACTTACTAAATTTGGCATACAACTGGTGATCTCTTAGGGTTTGTAGGACTAACTTCAAGTGTTGCTCATGCTCCTCTCGGGATTTAGAGTAGACCAAAATGTCATCAATAAAAACGACGACAAATCGGTCCAAGAAGGGTTTGAAAACTCTATGCATCAGGTCCATAAAGGCAGCAAGGGCATTGGTCAAACCGAAGGGCATAACGGCAAATTCGAAATGCCCATACCGAGAATTGAAGGCAGTTTTGGGTACATCCTCCCTCCTAATCAACAACTGGTAGTATCCTTGACGGAGGTCTAACTTTGAAAAGACTACCGCTCCCTGTAGCTGGTCAAACAACTCGTCAATATGGGGCAGTGGGTATTTGTTCTTAATGGTTATATTGTTCAATCCCCGATAATCTATACACAACCTCAATGTCCCATCCTTTTTCTTCACAAACAGCACAGGGGCTCCCCATGGAGACCCACTCTCTCGGATAAACCCTCGCTCTAACAAATCCTGCAACTGTAACTTCAGTTCCTTAAGCTCGGCAGGTGCCATTCGATAGGGGGTTTTAGAGATAGGTGACGTTCCTGGCATCAAGTCGATCTTAAACTCTATCTCTCTTTCCGGAGGTAGGGTTACTAGTTCGTCTGGGAACACATCTGGGTATTCACTCACAATAGGTACATCCACTACCCTTAACTTATCGACGGGAGTGTTTATAAGAAAAGCTAGAAATCCTTGCGCTCCTTTACTCAGCAATTTCCTAGCTCTAATGCCCGAAATCAATGCAGATGAGGCAAGACTACCCCTCACATCTAGCCTCAAAGTAGCTTCCCCAGGTATACGAAATTCCACTATCTTGCTCTTACAATCAAGTTGGGCATCGTACTTAGCTAACCAGTCCATACCTAGTATGACATCGTACCCCTTAATAGCTAAGCTTACCAAGTTTCCCAGTAATTTTCTCTCTCCTACCCAAATCTCACAATTTACGTATATCGTGCTAGTAATCAACCGTTGGTTCCCCGTAGGAGTGCTAACTTCCAAGTCATAGGGTAAACTAACAGGTTTTATATCAATGCCGCACATAAAATTGGGGTTAACAAATGAATGGGTAGCACCAGGGTCAATCAAAATCCTAGCTAGACGATGGAAAATAGGGATGGTACCTTCTACGACTCCAGATGGGTCAGGGAGTTGGTGTTGCTCAAGAGAGTACACTCGAGCGGGCACTTTCGGTTTCGACCCTTCTACTTTAGATTGGCCGGAGCTGGCTCTCGAAAACTGTGGGGTCGCTCTCGGTTCGCGAGGTAGCACTGGACAAGCAGCTATCTGATGCTCCGCACTTCCACAGCGCAAGCATTTCCTCTCCTTCCTCCAGCAATTGTCCTCCGTATGGTTTGGTTTCCCGCAGAATCCACAAGGTCCTCGGGAAACGGAAGCTGAACTCCCTTGCGAGGCACCCTTCTGCTGGCCCCGTCCAAACGAACCACCCCTCGACGGAGTCCCTCTCGACGTCCCCGTAAACCTTCCTCCACCGGGCCCTCGTCCAGATTTAGGAGGGTTACTCCGTTCACCCTGACTAGAACTACTTCCAGGGAATCCCCGTTTCCTCACCTGGAAGTTTCTGACTTGAAGCCTAGCATTCTCTACCCTTAGTGCCTTTTCCACCGCTTCACTAAAGGTAGTGATCTGGGCAACCGCCAGATCCTTCTGGATTTCTACGTTCAGCCCCTGGGTGAATCGCCGAATCCTCCTTTGCTCCATCACTATAAGTTCAGGGGCGAACTTCGATAGTCGAGTAAACTGGCTCTCGTACTCGGCCACCGTTTGCGTGCCTTGGCGCAATCTGAGGAACTCATCCTCCTTCTTCTCCTGGACCAAAGGCGGGAAGTATTTCGCGTTGAATTCTCTCATAAAGTTTGCCCATGTCCGTGGTGTTTGTTCTCTCTCCCATTTAGTGCGTATAATGTTCCACCAGGAACGGGCAGTTCCTTCCAATTGAAAGACAGCAAAAGTGACCTGTCTTTCCTCCGAATAGTGCAAGGCTGCAAAAATATCTACCATTTTCTCCAGCCACCGTTCGGCCACGTCCGGATCAGGTCCTCCCAAGAATTTCGGAGGGGAGAACTTTTGGAACCTTTCGAGGGCTCGATCCTCGCTCTCAAAATGCTCGCCAGGGTTCCCAGGGTTATGGACAGGGTGCTGGCCTTGATGTTCTACTACGTGGGCCAATAAGTCAGTCATTCTTTGAATCGCGGCGGCCACTTGAACATTCGGGTCAACCCTAGGTTCAGGATTAAGCTCAGGTGTGGGTTCCCGATTTCCCCTATCAGTTGAAGGTTGCCTACTACCGCGACCACGGCCTCGACCACTACGAGTACCTTCCATGTCTTAAGTTCACAATCTAGGGCCGAAACATAAATACGGTATCAAAATAAGAAATAAGAGTAAGCAAGAAACAAGAATTAAACAATAAACAAGAATATCGAGGCAAATAACACATAAGCATATTCAACAAGTTGTACAGTAGCAGTCAGTCAAATATATACAAACAATCCCATGGAAGTATCGGGGTCAATCAAAAACACATATACAAAGCTAGGTCAAAAACAAAAATAGCTAACGAGTAGCTTTCCCCTAGCTAGTCCCCACATGGGATCAAAACACGGCTCAAAGGAGCCCTAGCCTAGTTCCCTACGGAGCACACAGACTCTCCAACGTGACTAGAGCTAGGCGTGCTCCCTTCATCAGGTGTACTATCGCTAGACGTTTCCGCTTGCACATTCGCGCCGATTACACCTTGGATGAGCGCCTCACACTCGTTAATGATGCCGCCCGACCGATCTCGCACTACCCTAGTCACCCTCGTGAGGCGGTCGGTAGCTACGTGTAACTGCCCTCTAAGAGCGTCGGTTCGCTCTTGCTCCTCAACCACGTCTCCTTCAAGCTCACGGATCCGATCCGCTTGCATGCGCATCACACCCCTCAGCCTAACCATCTCAGTATGGTCCCTAGCGGCGGCTCGCCTAAGCCTCCTACGCTCGTCTAAGCCTCCTACGCTCGTCAAGAACGGCTATGACTACTCGATCTATATACGAGTAGTTCGGGCATCGGGTACAACGGCGAGTCCGACTAGCGGCACTCCAACGACGAATGGGTCCTCCAGGTCTCTCCCGGTAGTCCACAACGCGAAAGCGTCTCTGCGGTGGCACACCTCCGCCCTCGGGGCTCGATCCAGCCATAACCTACACGAACGAGTTAAGATTCAAACCTTAGACAAGAAATCGTACTTAATGGAGCCCTAACACGATCCTTAAAGGTACTAAAACAAGTTCCTAACTTGCCCAAGTTATTTCTAACCTAGGCTCTGATACCACCTGTGACAACCCCACCTCCCCCTAGGGCGTACCCTAAGGTGTAGCGAACTGCCTGCCCAACTCTAGCCAGGACTACTAACGGTCGCATACACGCACTTCTAAATGTTTCGAAAGATATACCGAAGAAAGGTTAACGATAAGCGCGCAAAACGAAAACGAAAAAAAGGAACGAACGTGAACAGTACCTGCCACGTCACAATCCGGCCGGAATCTGGCCGGATTCTTGGCCGGATTGGAGGCAGTGACCACTTGAAATTTTTTTTCAAAATCGCCCTGAATCCGGCCGCATATCCGGCCAAGATCTGGCCGGATACCTGGCCGGATTCTGATGAACAGTGTCCGGCCAATTTTTTTCTTTTTCCGCGTTTGATGTCCGAACTCGTCCGAACGCGTCCCAAACCCGACTAAACTTTAAATCAATATAACCAAGCACATTTCCAAGAAAGTACATCATATATACATGAGCAAATATATACACATAACCCACTCTAGGGTTTTCCAATCCAAACAAATGTCCAAGTCCCACATTAGGGTTTCTAAAGTCGAGGAGCTATACAAAAGTACAAAGCATGTCTAACTAGCTCTACTCGCTTCACAAAAGTTTGATTTCCCAAAACATGCCCTGTAAGGAAAACAAAGGAACGAGTGTGAGTTTTCGCCCAATGAGGTACTAAGATCATGCATTCAAAGCGCACGAAAGTAGCCATGCTCAAATATACACAACTAACACACATATGATGAACACCAAGCTCATTTCAAAAGTGAAAGGATACGGGTGGCTCTCGGGAGCCAATTTCCCCTTGCAACTCTTGATCACATGCCGTTGACCCTCCGTCAACGCTCAACGGACAAGTACAACCGTAGATCACCACTTTACACCCAATACCTTCCACCGTACATTCCCCTACCGGGCCCGAACACCTCACAGAAATCAGGGGGTAATACTCGAGTATACCACAAAGTCGAGGAGCGAACGCTCAACTCGACACACAGTAACCTCATGGCTCATTACCAAATCGACCGGCCCTTACCGGCTCGATTCGACGAACGGCCATTGAGGCTTGAGCTCAGTTATCACAGTAAAGTCGTAGGGCTCATGCCCCATACGACATTAGGCCAAACACAAGGTAAATTCACATGTATCCAGTAATCAGTTATACACATAAGAGAACGAGAGCGATAAAGTACACTCTCGCCTCGAGCACAGAATTCACAGTTATCCAATTCAAGGAATCAAGTACACAACCAATTAAACACAATTCATGCATAGTACACTCACCACTTCAAGTAAGCAAGTCACAAAGTTTCGCCCAACGGTTGTCCGGAATCACCGGCACGACCTACAAGAAACAAGAAACTACAATTGAGACTCGAACACGAGTCGAAGGCCTCTTACGTGAATTACTAAAGCAAAATGCAAATATAGCTCAAAATTGGAAAATACTAAGGCCAAAGGTGTAAACAACCCCAAAACCTCACATTTTTACTCAATCACAACTTAACACACGAAACCCTAATTTTCTCGACACTCGGACAGCATTTCCCCTAAAATTCAGCTTTTCCATCCTACAATCAAACATCAATTTCCATCCAATCCAATCACAATTGTTACAATTCAACCACAAACCAATCAAGGACTTTCATTAGGGCCACAATACCCTTCATTCACAAGCAATTACAAGATTAACAACCAACTATAGAAAAGCCCCAAATTCAAAACCCTAAAACTGAAATTTTTGTCCAAAGCTGAAATTTTCCGCAAATAACCGCAATTCACATACAAGAGCTCCAATTGGCTCAATATTAACCCATCAATCCAAGGCTAAGTAACATTTATCATTTAAAACAGAAAAATTCCCCAAAAATCAGAAATTTACTCAACTTCCAAATAAACCATCAAATCATTCATAAATCAAGCTATTAAGCCACCATAGGCCACTAATTTAGCATTATTAGAACCAAAAGTGAAGTTTCCAAGCAACATACCTCAACTCTCAAGAAAGTTTGTAGCTTAAGTGCTTAATCACCAAAATAGCTCCACCAATCACCTCTAACCTCCTTAGCAAGTGGATTTTATGGAGTAATTTGAGATTTAAACGGTTGAATTGCAAGATTGGAGCAAGAAATGGAAGATCAAGGTTCAAGCTTTCTTTCTTTTCTCTCCTTGTGGAGTTCGGCCAAGATGAAGGGAAATAAGGGTGATTTTTTTGGTCAAATTTAACCTTTTGGTAAAGATGATAAAAGTTAGGCAAGCTCCAACAAATCACATCGCGACACGTGGCACCTTTTTAGTTTCATTCCTATCCTCTTACTTACCAAGATTAATCCATCTAGGTAACCTCTAATCACCTACTAACACCTAGTAAGTAAATCCCTTTACGCAAAACTTAACCTAATTGGCCGAATTTCTCTCACTTAACGCACTAGCGGGTCCCACGTCCACTATTCACTCCAAAAATCTTGTAAATTGACTTATACTAGGAAAATATTTTTAAAACCTTATTTACTCATAAAAATGTCTAGAAAAGTTATAAAATAAAGAAAATGTGGAAAACGGGTGCAAATAAATAAATTAAAGCCTAGAAATAAAGAAAATTTACGGGTTCTTACATCTTGTACTCTCCATGATGTATGAGGGAACCTGCAAAAAGTTAGCAACGAAAAAAAGAGATTCCTCACGACACACAAGCTCACGTGTATGTGCTCATCACTCGTGTATCACTCAAAGCACCCAAATAAGCTTACCAAAATTCCTTACCTGTCGGCTTGAGTAGTTGAGAAATGCCGCACAAAATCCAAGAATTGTCACCAAACTATCCACAAAAGTAATCAAGAAGCAAGACACAATGCGGGTGCAAAAAGGAGACAAGAATGGACGGTTTCGGAAGCTTTCTAGACTCGGACAGAAGTGGAAGGTGCGCTAGTGTGAAAGGAATCAACGAAAACCCTAACTCCTAAAATGTAGGAGTGTGTTCCTAAAACGTAGGAAGGTGTTCCGAAAATGTAGGAGGGTGCCCAAGTGAAGACAAAAGAGTTATCCAAGTGCGTTACTTAGTTTCCTAATTGACTTTGGAAAACAAGTTAGTTTTGGAAACCCTTTTAGAAAAACCTTTTGTTGAAACAACTTTTAATAACTTCCAAATTCTATTCCAA
The DNA here is from genome assembly GCA_023065735.1 of Coffea humblotiana. NCBI lineage: Eukaryota > Viridiplantae > Streptophyta > Magnoliopsida > Gentianales > Rubiaceae > Coffea > Coffea humblotiana. Next base: position 35,555,086 of record CM041213.1, on the reverse strand, counting down.
GTAGTATGGCGCAAATCAGAATTTTTCCCCACACAATTCGGTTGCTATTTTTTTTTCCTCTTTGTTTTCTTGCCAATCGATTCTTCTTTTCCTCTCTTTTTTTTCGGATGAACAGTACTTCTACAGTACGATGAACAGTACCACGTGAACAGTACCCCCCCCGAATTTTTTTTTATTATAACAAACAAACACAACACAAGCTTGGCCGAATGGAATAATATTCCAGATTTGTTTTGGCTAATGAAACACACAAGAAACCTTCAAGATCCTCAAGATCCTTCAAGAACTCCCAAGCAAGTTATCAAGACTTCAAGAACTTCAAGATTGTGGTCAAGAAATTCATGAAACTCAATATTCTTGTAGGTTCTCTTCAAGATTCACAAATACCAACCAAGTTAACCACAAATCAGATTTGGAAAACAAATAAAACAACTTGGAAGACTCAAAGAAAGCTTGGACAGATTTGCGCAAAGAAAAAAATCCTAGCACACAAGAACCCTAGCCGTCGCAACTCTTTTTATTTGTTTGTCTTGTTTTTAAACCCAAACAACCCAAACACAAGATCCAAGAATGAAATTTGGACAGAAGACACAAAAAGACAACACCAAAACAGATTTGTGTTCGGATGAACAGTAACCGCGGCTGAACAGTACGTGAACAGTGCCAGTGAACAGTCTCGATGAACAGTGACGATTCGTTATTTTTTTTTTTGTAACAAGGCAGCGGACAACAACGAATTATAGACGACACAAAGAGGAGAAAAAAAAAACAAGGATATAACGAAAGATACCTCCACCTAAGCTCTGAAGCCAACTGATACGGTTCTCGATCAACACGTTTCGAGACACGTAGCACGTTTGCCCAAGGATCTAGCGAGGTTGTCCAACGATCTAGCGAGGTTGTCCAACGCTTGGATTACGGAGCCTAAAACCAAAACGGACGACACGTTTGATTAAAGGCGGTAGAACGACGACTCCAAATTGAGGTGAATACTCAAGTGGATAGGTCGGTAGAACAATCATGGGCAAGCGCAAGATTGCTCAATAACCCTTGCCAAAACAAGTAAAGGATTTGAATCTCTCAATGGAAGAGAAAACAAAACTAATTGTTTATTATAAAAATTGCGTAACCCCTTTGACCGTACAAAGTGAGCCTTTATATAGGCTAAGGGACTAGGTCAAGGGACTAATGAAACCCTAATAAAGCAAACAAGGAGGTCGGCCACTCCATGGACAAGATGGGCCGGCCCATGACTTAATTTAATAAGCTAATCCAACTCTAACAAGATGAAAACCTGGGACTAAGGCCGAGGGCCTAATCGACCAACCCACTTGGAGGCCCACTTGATTCTTCATGGGCTTGGATCATTGTGTAGATGACTTGAGTATCCCCTTCCATGCCTTCAATGTCTCTATGGACTCCTTGTTGGTCTTGCACACTTCGCACTAGGGATTGGAGTGACTCCTTGAAGCGCTTGGCCCGTGCACGTGTGACTGGGCCAAATGGTACTCGAACTGGGTCATTACTTGGGCTAAGGTCCGTGCATGGGCCCAAATGGTACTCGAACTGGGTCATTACTTGGGTTAAGGTCCGTGCACACATCAGAGAGCTTCTTTGAATAATTGAGAATCTTTCTCAAGTTATTCAAGTGAACTTATCAATCAAGTAACTCCTTGGTTGTGGCGTTCCTCTACCTATAGTTTGGTTCGCTAATTCGTTAAGTAGTGGGTTGATATAGTATCAACATTGTTCGCTACTTCGGGGATTAGAGTGGGTCAAATTTCCGCTGCTCAAACCGTTGGTGATTGGTTGTCTAGATCGTGTCCAAGTGTAGATCACATCACTACAAGTTGGAGCTACCTGGGGAGTACAATGTTAGTGCGACTTTCAACGTCGCGGACTTGAGCCCGTTCCTTGACGAGGATGATCCTGATTTGAGGACAAATCCTTCTCAAGTGGAGGGGATTGATGTGTGCACGGATAATACACAACAAGTGCGAGTTCCATTGGGCCTAGTTACACGTGCACGGGCCAAGCGTTTCAAAGAATCTCTACAAGCCCTTGTTCAAAGTGTTCAAAATCAACAAGGGGTCCATAGGAGCATTGAAGGCTTGGATATGGCTAATCGAGTTGTCTACACATTGATCCAAACCCATGAGTCGCCAAGTGATGACCACGCATGTGCTTGAGGGAGTCGGCTGCATTGTTAGTCCTTTAGTCGTCTAGTTGTTAGTTGAGTTTTGGGTTGTTTATCAAGTCATTGTTTAATTAATTAGTTAGTTCAGTTGGTTAGTTAAGAAGGCGAAAGGTTCGGGCCACTAAGGTCCACTCTAGTTCAACAATTACGGGTACGCTTCTTGGTTATCATTTTAGGGGTATGCTTAGAACCATTTTTAATAAATGATTCTAGATGAGGAAATTCTTCTTCCTTAAACATGAAACATTCATCAATTGTTTGAACAGGGAAGAGAATTTTCTGGTCCAAACATCTGGATGGTTGAACTAATTTGGGCTTCCATTCTTGTTTCTTGGTGTGTTCCCTGGCTTCCTTTTCTAAAATATTAAGAGAAAGGTTATTCGTGAATATCTGAAAGGAGATGTTTGTTTAGATCAAGCCTGCAAGAAGCTTGAATTGATAACCAAAGGAAAATGTCAAGCATGTGTTCCTTACAAGAAAAAACGGAAATTCAAAAGATTTAAGAGTTTCAGCAAATGTTATAAAGGATTTCCCAAAAGACCTTTCAAGAAGAAATGGAGATATTTTAAAAGGAAAGGCAAGCAGTTTCGAGGGAAAAAAGGAAACAAATGTTTCATATGTGGAAAGCCAGGACATTTTGCAAGGTTTTGGTGCTATACCCATCAGAAACTGGTCAACACCTTCTTATTTTGGAGGAGTTACTACTCCTAATTCTTTAGTATCTTTTCCTGACCAACCACAGCAAACTTCTAAACCTTTTGATATTGCACAGGTTTTGCGAGAATATCGTAAAAATAAACAGAAAGATATTCATGAAATACCTTACCCATGGGAAAAAGAAGATATTGAAAGGATCAGAAATAAGTATGAACTAGAACTTTTTAGTTCATATGGAGGTTCAATTCTAAGTTCTTTTGGCACAAACCCTGAATACCCTTTCTGTCAAATATTCATAGCCAATCCCACTGATTTTCCAAAAGAATTATTATGGTATTTCTGGTGTATCTGTCATCAATACCATATACTCATGGAATTTCAAAACCCTTTCTTTAACAGACCATTAGCTCACAATCTTCAAATATTTTTGCAATGGTTTAAACCACTCACATATTGGTCTGGCTTATTCTCAACAAACTCCAATCATACTCTTTTCCATTTCCATAGACCTTGTCATCTCATCAATTCCCAAATCCAGTCCCTTCCAAGTGCAGTAATTTATAAGGAATTATCTCATACTATTTTAGACCAAGATGATGAGTATGGGGAAGCTCAAAGATACATATTCCAGGAAAACAGATGCATTCCTCCTGAAATTTGGCCAGGTCCTTATGGATCATGGAATTTTCAAAATAGTCATCCATACTGGACAAAACTCCAAAAAGCCAAAAAATTGTGGACAGATATGATGAATTCTTCTGTTATGCAAGATTCTCAAGATCCATATGATACAGAAAATTCACAACAACAGACACAAGCAGGACCATCCTTATCTTCTTCCAATTCACGTCCTGAATGGAAAAGACAGCTCAATAAGAAAAAGAATCAAAGAGATCATGAGGATTGGATTGAACAAATGAATATCACAGATCCAGATTCCACTCCATCAGATACTCCAGATGAAGATCACATGATGAGCTTTATTGATGAAGACCTATAAAAGATTGTCGGCCATGTTACTTTTTGTCGACCATCAAATAAAGATGTTATTGTCTTTAGTTTATCTTTAAGAGTCAAGTGACCCTTTAATAAAGTAATTCTCAAAGGTCACTTTACTGTAAAAAATTCCCAAAGGTCATTTTACTGTTTAAGTGTCCGTCATCTTTGTACTATAAATAGATGAATCATTCCATTTGGAAGATCATCTCTAATCAGAACCTAAGTCAATAAAATTTGAGCATCTCTTATCAGAACCTAAGTCAATAAAATTTCCGAGTGTTTTCTAGTTTTTCATGGCAGCTTAAATCTTTCTTTTATTTCTTTCAAACAAGGCAATGATACATGGCTAGAAGGGTATCCAAAGTCGCTTCATAAAAGTCCCTTGATCGTTGAAAGCCTAGGAGATGGCTGTGTTGATCGGGAATACCTTGAGGGATGCTGGCCACTCTAATAGTTGGTATCAGAGCTTTGGAAATCTGATAACTTTGAAAACCATTTTATTTTGGAAATCTGCACAAAAAGTGTAAATCTGTTGGGAATTGGAAATTTGTCATCAAGAAGAAAGATATTAAGAGGCTAATAATTAATTACCAATCTCATCTAACCTCTTACCTGTTCAGATCTCTTGTTGACATAGAATGCTTGACATGCCCATTGAGAGTCAGAAAGTTCGATAAGACCGAACTTTAAAGTTTTTCACATTCTTGTTCTGCAAGCTTAGTATCCTCAGGATTCATTCCTGAATGACTAGCTTTTGTGGGATTAATATCCTCATTCTTTTTAAAAGGAAGTTGGATATAAAAGTCAGAATTTTCCCACAGAGGGTGTGATGTGAGCGCGGAAGCTATCTTAAGATCTTAGAGGACACGTTGCAAGACGAATGGAGTCGAACCCAAACTTGGACCACTCAAGCTTGAATCCGATGGTAGAAGAATCAAGGAGAAAACAAGAAAAGAAAAGGATATTAACCTGAATCAAGAGCCGAAGCTATGATACCAGATGATACAAACCCGAAGACCAAATTTTCTGGAATTTGTGGAGCTGCTGTTTCGCGGCCTTTTGGTCAGGATTTTTGGGGTATTTTGGTTGCTGTTTTGGTGTATAGGGCAACCCTCAAATTGCAGCCCAATCGGACCACAAAGTGACACTCAATCGACTTAACTTGTGGGCTGGTTTGGCGCTCCAAAGTATAGCGGTTGGCATTTGATTTTTCTTTTTTGGAAACTGGATGGTGTAGTGGGTGGGCTGTTTTGGGTCGGTTAAGAGTGGTTAAGGATTTGGAAGGTTTGGATTTGGTTTCTTGATTTTCTTGGCTGACCACAATCCCAATAGCTTTAGGATTAGAAGTGTATCAAGAAGAGGACTTGTCTTTCCAAGTAAAACACTAGAGCCGACTTCCTTTCCTCTTTTTTTTTCTCTTTTTCGTTTCTTTCTTTCTTTTTGCGGCTCTCTAGTCTTTTTTTTCAAGAACTCAGATTTCAGTCCAACAACTTGGAGTTTCGATCGAGTTCACAATTGGCCAAGAAAGATTGAAGTTTGCTTTCAAGAACCCAAGACTTTTTTCTCAAGAATTCCAAAATCTGTTTTCAAGAATTTCAAGAAGGCTAATCAAGAAGTTCAAGAACTCCCCAAATATGCTTTTGGTATTCAAGTTTCGTAAGAACATACAAGGGTTCAAGGACAAAAGGCAAATAGGTTCGGCAACCACCAAAGAAACAAATTCCAGCAATGATTCACGACACAACAAGGTAAGTAACACCCCTCTTTTTTTATATTTTTGCTGGGTTGTTTTGCAACCCCAAACGACCCAAAACTCCAACCAGAATTAGACCTCGAACTAGACAAAAACTAACAGCAACAACAAGAGGAAACAAATCTGGACAGATTACTACACAATGACAAAACTACTTGAGATGCGACAATAAGAGGAAGAAACCCTAGTTGCCGCAACTTTCTTCTTTTTTTTTGTAACGCAATCAGATTTATATTTCTTCTTTTTCAATTCGCATCTCAACAAGAAACAAGAGTTTTGTTTTGATTTTTGCACAAGGTCGGCCCCAACTTCAAGAAATAAGAACTAGGGTTTGGTTTGTTCAAGATTTGGTAATTTTGACTTCAAGAATTCAAGAACCCAAGAATACCACCCCAATACTTCAAGATTCACCCAAGAATTTCCAGAAAATCCAAGAAATTATCAAGAACAAAGGTAAACAACCTTGTTTAGTGCAAGACACACAAATTCCCAATACCCCTTTGTCAAGAAACCCTACTTTGATTTCGGCTTTCAAGAACAAAAACTAGCGACTAGAAATTTTTTTTTTTATTGAACTAGACACAAAACACAAAAAGGTAACACACAAATAGATTTTTGTGTTCGGATGAACAGTACCCACGGGGGGGTGAACAGTGACGGTGAATAGTAATCGGTGAACAGCACCGATGAACAGTACCGAATTTTTTTATTTTTTTTTGGTGACTCTCAACGATTTGAAGACTCAAAAACAAGAAAAAGGGATAAACGTGATACCTCTATCTATCTCTGATTACCAGATGATGTGAATGAGCAAGAGGCCCATGGTGTTCAAGTAGACCCCGTGAAGGTCCCTCAAGACCCAGTGACACGAGCACGAGTTAAGAGATTCAAGGAGTCGCTTCAAGCCTTAGTTCATGCCGTCCAAGCCCAAGAGAAACCGCCCATTGAAGGAATCAACATGGAAGATCCTTGCAAGACTACCAACATATTGCTTACAATTGAAGGTGCAAGTGGTCAAACCTCAAAGGGAGGATTGGGCCTCGATTAAGTAGCTCTTGTTGAGCTTGGCTTTGACCATGTGGGCCTTAGGTCCAATAGTACTTTAGTTAGTCTTTAAGTTAATTAATTAGTAGGTTAGCTTTCGGTCAAGAGAGATCCAATGGGTTGGCCGAATTTCCTTAATATTTTCCAAGTTCTATTAGGGTTAGACAAGGCTATAAATAGCCCCAAGTCATTGTTTACATGGAGTTTTCGATATTATTCAATAGAAATTCCAGAATTTCGTCCATTGATTGTGGCAAATTCCTTTAACTTGTGAAAGCTAGTTTGAACATCCTAGAGTTGATCCTCGATTGTTTATTGACTTATCAATCAAGCAAACACACTTGATTGTGGCATCTTCTACCGTTGAATCTGTTCTTGAGTGGTCCAAGTTTGGGTTCGACTCCATTCGTCTTGCAACGTGTCCTCTAAGATCCTAAGATAGCTTCGGCGCTCACATCATCTGGTATCAGAGCTTCGGCTCTTGATTCAGGTTAATATCTTTTTCTTTTTTTGTTTTCTCCTTTATTCTTCTACCATCGGATTCAAGCTTGAGTGGTCCAAGTTTGGGTTCGACTCCATTCGTCTTGCAACGTGTCCTCTAAGATCCTAAGATCCTAAGATAGCTTCCGCGCTCACATCATCTGGTATCAGAGTTAGATAGAGGTATCCCTTAATATCGCTCAATAAGAAGGTAGCATCGGCTCTAGTCTCCTTCTTGGAAAACAAGTCCCATTCTTGATCCACTTCTAATCCTAAGGTCATTAGGATTGAAGTCAGCCAAGAAAACCAAGAAAACAAATCCAAACCTTCCTAAAACACTTTGAACTTTCCACATCAGCCCCAAACAGCCTTAAACAGCCGCCTTATACCCCAATTCAGTCCAAACCCCAAGCCAACCGCCACTACCCTTGAAGCCAACATAGCCCGCGATCTTGGATCGGTTGCGCAGGCCATTGTGACCCGATCTGACCCAATTTTAAGGCCTGACCTATACATCAAACCCGCACCAAAATAGCACCAAAACCCTGACCAAAAGGCTGAGGACCAGCAAGCTCCGTAAATTCCAGAATTTTGGTCTTCGGGTAGAGTTTTCTAGGATTTTCAAAATTTCAGCTTTGAGGTCATTTGTCTTGCTTTCTTTTTGAGTCGTTAGTTGTTGTTAGTCATAATCTGAGTTTTAGGTCACGTCTAGGTCTTCATTCACCTCCATTCATTGCTACTATCTTGTGTCACTTGTTGACTAGTTAAGAACGAACCTTGCGGTGACGCCTAACTTGTTCAACCCGAGCAACTAGCAAGTCTAAGGAATTGTTTGGTGAGATTATTAGAGAGTGATACACTTGAGTGAAACACGAGCGTGAGTGACCTATACATTGTACAAAAAAAAACAACAAAAAGAGAGGTAGTTGTTTTGTTTGTTTTTGCAGGTATACCTAAGCATGTCAAGTGGAATTGGAGACCAAACCATGGACCTAAAACTACACATGGAGGCCATGATGGAAGAATTCAAGCAGAGTTTGGATGAAGCTTTCGAGCCTCTTCATAGACGCCTTGACCGAATGGTGAATAAGGATGTCAAGAGGAGGTGTTCTCCAGAAGTCCACCCCAACGTCCAACCTACCTTTTCAAAGTCAGTATATTCAAGGAGAAGGGAGGAGGTTCATTTGACAACAAAGCATGCAAATACATTAACCGTAGATGAAGGAGTTAGTAGAGTGTGGAAGACAATTATGAATAAAAATTGAGAGTTTTCTCTTGTTCCTTGGGGAGCGTCCCTTGATACAAAGTGAGTCGAATCTCCTTTGTTCAAGTTTTGGCTTATCAATTCAAGACCATGTTGAATTGTGGCGCCATTCTACCGTTCTAAACAATCTCGAGCTGTCCTTGATTGGTTTAGAATCCGTCTTTTGTACCCATAACCTGATCAAGATAGATCCTTCCGCTGCCTGATCGATTCGATTTCTTCTCGAGTGGTCCTTGGAGAATCGGGTTCGTATCATTTACTCTTCTGATGTGTGCACGGACCTTAGCCCAGGTAATGACCCAGTTCGCATTCCATTGGCCCCCGTTACACGTGCACGGGCCAAGCGCTTCAAGGAGTCTCTTCAAACCCTTGTGCGAAATGTTCAAGCCCAACAAGGAGTCCATAGGAACATTGAAGGGTTGGAAGGTGACAATCAAGTTGTCTACACGATAATCCAAGCCCATGAAGAGTCAAGTGGCCCACATGTGGGAATGGCCGACTAGGCCTTTAATCATTAGTGTTTAGTTTCATTTTTAGTATTAGTTGAAGGTGTAATCTCAGCCCACTTGAGGCCCAAGGGGTGGCCGACCCCTCCCTTAGCTTAGTCTTTAGAGTTTTCTAGTCCTTAACCTATAAGAAGGCTCACTTTGTACGGATTAGGGGTTAGATACTTTATCAATAAAATTTCAGCTTTGTTTCTCTTCATTATTGAGAGTACAATTCCCTTACTTGCATTGGCAAGGGCTCTTGAACAATCTCGTGATTGTCCTTGGTTGTTCATTCGACCTATCCACTTGAGTATTCACCTCGATTGGAGTCGTCGATCTGCCACCTTCAATCAATTCGTGTTGTCCGACTTGGTTTTAGATTCCGTAACCCAAACGTTGGACAATCTCGCTAGATCCTTGGGCAAACGTGCTACGTGTCTCGAAACGAGTTGATCGAGGAGCGTATCAGTTGGCTTCAGAGCATAGGTTGAGGTATCTTTCGTTATATCCGTGTTTTTCGTTGTTGTGTCATCTAGGGTTTGTGTTTTTCAGCTGCCTTGTTCAAAAAAAAAAAAAATTCTGTCCGCACCTTTTGTTGTTTCTTGTCGCGTCAATTTCTGTTCGTGTGTTGTGTCATGCATGCTGTCCGTGTAGTGATGAGAACATGAAGATTTGGATTCCTTTTCAAGTTCAAGGAAATTCGTTTGATGGTTGATGGTGCAATCGGGCTCAAGAATCATTGAAGATTTGTCATATTTATTTCTTGTTATTTATTTAATTAAGTTTTCAGCAAATATTGTTAGTTAATTAGAGTTAGTCTTGAGTTAATTTTGAGTCCTTAATAAGGGGAATAAAGGCTAAGGTCATGTTGACCATAGTTAAGCCTATTTGAGTAAGTTTCCTATTCTAGTTGAATTAGAGTTTTAGGAAAGTAGTTAATTGCTTCCAAATTTATTTAGGAAGTTGTGTCAAGTTTAGAAGTCAAATCAAATAAGGAAACTTGTATTGTTTCCAATTTAGATTAGGGTTTTGAGTCTTGTAAGGCTATAAATAGCCAAACTTATGATATTTTCAAGGGAAGACAATTATGAATAAAAATTGAGAGTTTTCTCTTGTTCCTTGGGAAGCGTCCCTTGATACAAAGTGAGTCGAATCTCCTTTGTTCAAGTTTTGGCTTATCAATTCAAGACCATGTTGAATTGTGGCGCCATTCTACCATTCTAAACAATCTCGAGCTGTCCTTGATTGGTTTAGAATCCGTCTTTTGTACCCATAACCTGATCAAGATAGATCCTTCCGTTGCCTGATCGATTCGATTTCTTCTCGAGTAGTCCTTGGAGAATCGGGTTCGTATCATCTGGTATCAGAGCTTCGGCTCTTGATTCAGGTTAATATCCTTTTCTTTTCTTGTTTTCTCCTTTATTCTTCTACCAGACCCATCCCAATTAAAAAAAAAATTTGTCACCTTAGGGTTTGAATTTCCACCGCTTTATTTGTGTCGTTGTTCTAGTTGATTCCTTAGTTCGTTGTTGAGTCTCCAATCGTGTCTTGTTTTGTGTCGCATCTTGTTTCGTTGGGGTTTATACAGCGCAAGGCGGCTTTATAAAGCTTTAGAAAGTTGTGTCAAGTTTAGGAGTCAAGTCAAATAAGGAAACTTGTATTGTTTCCAATTTAGATTAGGGTTTTGAGTCTTGTAAGGCTATAAATAGCCAAGTTTATGATATTTTCAAGGGTAAGACAATTATGAATAAAATGTGAGAGTTTTCTCTTTCTTGTTTTTCCACTATGGCAGAATCGTGCATGAAATTTTCCACACTCAACTCTTTTAAATGTTCATTCTCTCTCTCTTTGACGCTTTCCTCAACTTTTATCTTAAGTGCACGCTCACTACCGCACTCAACTCGCTCTTTTTCAAGTTTTTGTTGGAGGAGTTGTTGATATGTCTCCCACACTCTACTAACTCCTTCATCTATGGATAATGAATTGGCATGCTTTGTTGTCGAATGAACCTCCTCCCTTCTCCGTGAATATACTGACTTTGAAGAGGTAGGTTGGACGTTGGGGTGAAATTGTGGAGAACCCCTCCTCTTGACATCCTTATTCACCATTCGGGCAAGGCGTCTATGAAGAGGCTCGAAAGGTTCATCCAAACTCTGCTTGAATTGTGATGCCCCCACTTCTCCCTAAGACGAACCAAAGGTATCCGCGGAACGCCTGCCCAACTCTCGCCAGGACTCGAAACAAATCCAATTCAAACCTAGTCTAATACTAACAACGAAAGTCGGAATAAAGGTACGAAATCATTTCCATACATAAATATCCAGTCTTACATCACAATTTCAAATTTACAATCACTTTCCCCAAAATATACAACATCCCAGAGTGTCTAGTCAATTACAATCAAAACACTAAAACAAAAGTGCCTCAAGTCGGCATTTGCTTAACTCCTTCCCAATCGGGTTCCTGTTAAGGAAAACAAACTAATGGGATGAGCCAATACTCAGTGAGGCCAAGAAACACACATGCAAACACGCAATCCAAATAGCCACAAATTACATAGTAAGTAAAGCTATAAGTTCGAATAATTCACATTTCGAATAAATATTAAAAAAAATAAACAGAAACAATTCAAGGATACTGTAGCTTTCAGGAGCTAAATTCCACGTAGTCGAGTCTGAGTCTTGATCACATCTCATGTTGACACTCCGTCAACCACATGAGTATCAAATCCGTAGATACACCACTTTTCTTCAAATCCCGTCACCATTACACCCCCTTACCGGGCCCGCTCATCAAAGTTTTTGATAATACTCGAGTATATCATGGCAATACTGCACGAGTAATGCTGAGCAAGATCTCTCCAATAGATCATGCTCTACGAATATCTCATGGTTTGCTAAGCTTATCGACCAAGCCCATGCTGGCTCGATTCGCAAAGTTAGCGAACGAGTTTGGGCGTTCCCCGAATACGAATACGAATACGAAGACGAATATAAGTCGATGACCAACGCTCAAATCGACGATTCCAAATAGGAATCACAAATACGAATCACATATACGAATCACAAATACGAATCACATCCACATTACTATGTACAAGTCGAATATGAATTCACGTAGCAAAATACGAATATAATTTTGTTCGAAAGAGAACGAGTGCGGTAAAGTACACACTCGTCTCAAATTTTCAAATTCACATAACGGATAAGAAACAGTTAACCACTTAGCAACAAATTCATGCACTTGACACTCACCAATCAAAATAAGAGAGTTAGTGCGTAAACAAGCCTTTAGGTGTTCCCCTCGAGATCCTTGTGAAGGTCTCCTTGAACACCTGAGCAAACAATAGTTATCCATTACACACTATCACTTAAAATCCTTTCTTTTCAAGAGAGGGATTGTACACTTGTACAATCTAGAAAATACCATGGAATGGGGCTTTACTTGCTCAAAATTCAAGGTTCAAAAGTAGTGTTTATTAATGTGAGAACTCTCACTTGAAACCCTAATTTCCCCTAAATACATGGTTTATTCTAAGATTTAGACCAATTATTATATACCATTGCATGACATTCCCCATGTATTACAACATTGTTCATGCATTGCATTTTATTCCTTTTACTTGAAGGAAAATAGTTACTTGAGTTGATTTTTAATGATCCACCAATAATTTGTTTCCAAGTGGCTTTGATTTGGATTGAGGACATTAAAAGATAGGTGAGGGGTGTTAATTAAGTATTGGTACACTTGGAGGGGTGGAATTAGCATTAGTCAAAAGATTAGGAGAGATTATGGACAAGAAAGAGGCCATGTGGCAAAACCCTAGCCTTGGATGTTGTTTGACCAAGAGATTGGAAATAATTTAAACCTTCTTGAATCCTTTTTCCTCTCACCTTGGCCGAAATTTCTAGACAAGAGAAGGAGAGAAAGAGCTCCAAAAATTTCAGCTTTTAAACACTAGCAACTAAGAGCAAATCAAATCAAAGAGAAAGATTTTGAGCTAGTGAGAGTTTTCCCTCTAATCTTGGTGCTAGATTCAAGCTTCAAGACTTCAATTGGTTGGTTGTTTTGGTGTTCTAAGCTTCATATAAGAAAGGTAAATAATCATTAACTTTTGGTTTTATAGTGTTTTAACATGTATTTGAGGTTTCCATGGCAAATTACATGTTGTTTGGACAAGATTTTGGGTTGAACTCTTGAATTGAGCAAGAGGAAATTTAGGTAGAAGTATGCACACCAAGTGTTTGATGAAATGTCTACCCTTTGTTCATGGTTGTTTATGATGGATTTACATGTTTTAAACATCTTTTGAGTTAGATCTATGCTTGATATGTGATTTAAACAAGAATCATTGGAAGATGAAGGTTGGTGAAATGATAACAAGATTATGGACTGTTTTCAATGCTTGGCTGACCGGCCTTTGAAGGAAGGGGTTTTCATTGATTTGTGTGGTTTAATTACACCCTAAGCATGCTTAAACAACTTGGCTAGAGATTGGTTAAGTTCATGTGTGAATTGAATTGAATTTAGAACAAGTAAAGTGGCTAGAAGGACCATTAGTGGACTGGTTTAGCCTTTGCAAGACAACTAGCTTATTATGGAACCCTTGTGCATGTTTATGTGTTGTATTTTGAACTCAAATGATACCAAGTGACTTAAGCTTCTGTACATGAACATTAGAGGACTGATTTGGGTGAATTTGAACCAAAACAAATGAAATTAGCATGAGGAATTAGTGTGCACATGTAAGGGTTTGAGACTGATCCAGGTTGGAAAAATCATCGAACTTGCCCAAGCTACTGTTTCTTCTAGGGGACGAACTAGAAAGTGTGTGAGGTACCTTTGGAAAGCCCTTCGAGTCTATTTTCCGACGCCGCTGAAGGTACCTAATTCAGACCTTCCTACAGTGAGATACGGCCATTTTACCGAGACTGCACGAGCGCGACTGTGCACCCGCGAGAAACTTTTTAAAGGTTGAATGAATCTTTCCTTTTACCCAACTTTCATGCACTTGTTAAACTTGTTTATTCATGAACTTTTACTGCATTTTGGGCCTAAATCTTAGGGTGAATTGAGTATAGTTAATCGCTCACTTAGGCACCTAATGAGCTCACTTTGCTTGGAATTAAACCTAATCGTTGACGTTTTCACTCCTTGCCCTAGGAGAGGGAAACGGTGGTGCACGTAATCGCGTGACTTGACGCGTGACTGCTACTTTGCTTGCCAGGTGAGTGTTCCACTACCTACTACCTGCTTATTTGGACTAACTGAATACGTGAATTACTACTGTTTGAACCAAATCCTGTTTTGTTAAAAAATGGAAACGAGTGTGTACTTTATCGCACTCGACCTTCCTCATTTTCCACTGTGGCTTTGTATACTGTTATTGTGAGATATAATCTCTCTATATGTGACTGTATGAGATGTGATTCATCTATATGTGACTGTACATGAGTTCATGGGCGATACCTCATCAACCATTGCCACTGTTTGGGTACCCTACCTCAAAGGTGAATCGGTTCTATCGAGCCAGCAAGGGCTTGGTCGAAGAGGCCGATAAACCTTGGGGACTGTTTACTGATTACTGGAAACTGGTATACTCGAGTATTACCGAACCACTGATTTGGAGTGCAGGCCCGGTAGGGGGTTGATTGGTGGACGGAGATGATAGAAAGCGGTGTTCTACGGACTGTATATTCCTTAAATGCAAATGTTGACGGAAAGTCAACGGACCCCGGTATGATCAAGCTGAGGGGAATTTGGCTTTTGAAAGCCACCCGTATCCTTAATTTGAATTGTGATTTAATTATTATTCTATTGTACGATATTTATTCGGTTAATTTATGCTCTAACTTGGCTATGTGCTTACTTGCTTTACTTGGAACCTTACTGGGCGTTAGCTCACCCCATTCCCTTTGTTTTCCTTAACAGATTGGGGACGGACTTAGGATCAAGGGACTTACTAGCTTCCTTTTGCTTGAACTTGTAATCCCTCTTATTAGGAAGACTTTACTTTTGACTTTTGTAAGCCTAACACTTAAGTTCGACCTGTGTTATGAAACTGTAGTATGGTTTGATATATGTAACGTTTAGTTGGCTTTTAAGTTTGGAAAGCTGGTTGTCTATTATTTACTTTCTAGGGTTTGTACCGTTTATTTGAAGTTTCCACCGGATGTTTTGAGTTACTAGTTCTCTGATCGACCGAGTCCTGGCGAGAGCTGGGCAGGCAGTCCGCTGATACCCTAGGGTTCGCCCTAGGGAGAGGTGGGGCTGTCACAATTAACACAAGGAAAAACTGATTTACTTCATGAAGACAAGTCCAAAATGGTCAATTAGTATTGAAGGATAGGGAAGAGCCTCAAAAACTCAATTCCCGTCAAGTTTGAAAATTTCAGATTTGAGGTTCGATCTTTGAAAAATCGTATCTCACTCTCCGTATGTCCAAAATTGGAAAACTTGGTACCGTTGGAAACTACTTCCAAAGTACTAAAAGTTCTTAGAATACACTTTTCCATGATTCCAATTGGAAGATATTCAAAATTTGGCCCAACGTTATTGTTTTGGAAAGTCAAGACAGATTTGGGTTGATTTTCGACCAAGTTTGGAAATTCGGTAAAATTCACACAATGCGAACTAGCCTCTGACATTTGGAACTAAATTAGAGTTACAATCAAAGTTTTCAAACTCAACAAGCAGAACAAGAATTGGAGTTTTGAGCACCAAGATATGGCGGCTCCAAGTTGCTGAATTTCCTCCTCAAACAAGGATTTTCCAGGTTTAAAGCTTGAGCTTAGGTACTTTAGTTGGGCATCGAAATGGACTCGGAATGATACCAAAGTTGGCAGTATTATACTACCATATGAGGGATATTTCTCTATCAATTTTCATGGAAAAATACGCACGGAAAGTTGGTTAACCAGATCACCAAAGTTTCCAAATTTCCAAGGCAACTCTGCCTTGTACATGAGTTTTCCGTTTTCAAAACGTTTGGCCAACAAAAATGTCTCAAACACGGTCTCTTTGTGTAGGTAATGTCTAAGAAACATCCAAGATACATTTAGTAGGTGATTAACACCAAGAATTTCGAAACAACGAGTCCCAATCAAGATTTAGACATTTACTAGCCAAAAAGAGGGTTTCAAATCATTGGGTCAGTTTCGAATTTCGGCCACAACTCACTCAATTCAACTTGGAATTGAACGTAGTCAGAGGCGTTGAAAACTAGATTCATAAAGCTACAATTTCTCAGAAGAAATCGTTTTCAAAATCTGTCCACAACTAGCTCATATTTGAGCATCCATTCGCTGCTCAAAACAGAGCTCCTAGTGTAGACGCGAAACAGGATAGTCATGTTAAAATGATTGGTATGAACTACTCAGATGGAATAAGAACTTGAATTTTATACCGTTGAAATTCTGGGAATGTCTAGTTTCCAGTGCCACAAACGGCACTCGATTTCGACATCGGAGCAAAAAGGTATAGCCAAACCAAAAACACTGCCAGAGCAGTTACGGGAAACTTTCCAGTTTTTGCTGATTTCCGAAAACTCAACATCTACCCATCCAAATCCCAAAATTTTTTGATGAAACTTTCTACACAACCCATACAACATGTATACATCATAAACAAGTCATTAGAACCACAAAAATTGCTCTAAGGGCACGGCATGTACAGGGGCAGAAATGGAAAAAATTCCCTTATCACTTCCGTTGAGTTTTCCTTCAACAAGACAACCTATTTCCACTAGATTAAACACTAATCCAACATTAATAACATCAAAACACAACAAATCAGTCCATCAAGCCATAGTGGGAGTTCATAGAGCCCACACACCAACTTTCCAACATAAATAAAGCTACCCACATGATTATCTAAGCTTATAAGTGCAAGATAGTCTTCATAAACTAAGATTCTTGTAGTTGATCGTGGTTTACCTCTCTTGATGAACAAAGCAGAAATTTTCGACTCTTGAAGCTCAACAAAATCGTGGAAAGCAAGCTCTCTTCCTAGCTTGAGGTGGTCTCCAAGTGGTTAGCAAAGTTTAGGTGAAATTTGAGGTGATTTGGTTAAGATTTGATGAAGGAAAATGAAGAAATTTGGTGGTTTTCTCCCCATGGATGGGCGGCTGTCTTGGAGCTAAAGAAAGAGAGAGTTTGATGCCAATGAAGCTTCCAAGAGAAGCTAAAATGTGTGGCTCTAATTTGTCCAAAAGTCTACTCTTCAATAGTGCGCGTTTCGCGCCCGATTCCTCTCGGGTTTGTTTCACTTGTGCACTAAACCTCTAATGCACTTTCATTCATACTATTATTATTCACTCTCGATGGTCTAAAAATAATGGTCTTAAGTCTCTCAATTAATCGCGCGTGTAAAAATGCGTACTTCCGATTTGTGCGCGATAAAGTGGAATTTTCAAGAAATTCTTATAACGATAGTATCACTAACTAATAATTGAACACTTAAACATAAAAATACCTATTTCAAGACTAATGTACAAGTCTCCCATTTTCCAAGCTTATTGTATCCTCGAATCGATTATTGTTTCCAAACGCGTATTCACTATTCTCACTTAACGGGATTTCAAAAATTAAATTTCGAAACGAGTCATTTTAAAAGTATAAGTAAGTCATAGTTCCATGTAATTGGGTCTAAAAAGGTTGAAATAAAATATTCGGGGCAAACGGACAATTAAATATTTAAATAAGCTAGTAATAGGAGTTTAAAATAGATAAATTTGCGAGTCCTCACATGAATTCTTCTATTATGGCCTCCATGTGTAGTTTTAGATCCATGGTTTGGTCTCCAATTCCACTTGACATGCTTAGGTTTACCTGCAAAAACAAACAAAACAACTACCTCTTTTTTTTTTTTATACAATATATAGGTCACTCACGCTCGTGTTTCACTCAAGTGTATCACTCTCTAATAATCTCACCAGCAATTCCTTAGGCTCGCTAGTTATTCGGGTTGAACAAACTAGGAATCACCGTAAGAGTCGTTCATTGACTAGTCAACAAGTGATACCAAATTGCAGCAATAATGGCAATGAAAGATGACCTAAGATGTGACCTAAGACTCAGCTTATGGTTGACAACAACTAACGACTCAAAGGAAAACACAACAAATGACTTCAAGGCTGAAAATTTCGAAAATCCTAGAAGGACTCTACCCGACAACTAATTTTCTGGAATTTGTTGAACTGCTGATTCTCGGTCTTTTGGTCAGGTTTTTGGGGTATTTTGGGTGCTGTTTTGGTGTATAGGTCAGCCCTTAAATTGCAGGCCAATCGGATCACAAAGTGATGCTCAACCAATTCAAATTGTGGGCTGGTTTGGCGTGGCAAGGTGGAGCGGTTGGCTTTTGGTTTTGGAAACTGACTTGGGGTCTAAAGTGGTTGTCTTAGGGTGCTCAACTGGTGCAGCTTTCACCCCTAGCAGATTAACCACTTCGGTTTGCGCTTGTGGTTGCAACCGACTTTGGAAACAAGTGGGTAATAGGTGGCGGCTGATTTTTAGGAAACAAGGTTTTAGGGAAGTTGTTTGGATCTGATGTGGGGAAGTTGATGAGGAGGTCGAGAGAGCTATCCAAGTGGAACAAGTAAAGGTGCCATTGGGGCCTATGACACGAGCTCGCGCGAAGAGATTGAATGAGACGCTACAAACATTGGTTCGTGCGGCTCGAGAGTCAAGTGGAGAGCCAAAGGCCATCGAGGGCCTCAATGAAACTAGGCTTGTTGCCCTCGTTATGGCCATCACTGAAGATTAGAAGCCCATGATTCGGCTAAGGGGTCCATGGCCCATTATTAGTTTAGTAGAATGTAATAAAGAGGTCCAACTAGTTTGTGTTTTGGACCTTAGTCGTTGTTAGTCCTTGAGTCAATGTGCTAGGCCATGTGGGCCTTAGGTCCAATAGCACTTTAGTTGGTTACGGGGTTAGTCCTTCACTGAGCTTACGGGGTCTATGTTGTTGGGCTAGCGTCGGCCCAAGTAAGTTTTATTAGGTGTTAGTCACGGCTATAAATAGCCGAAGGTGATTGTTTACATTCAGTTTTTGATGATTAATAAAAAAATACACTTGAGAGTTCTCTCAAAAGCTTCATTGAAGCACCTTGAATATCTTAGATTCATATCTTAGGTATTCAATCGACTTATCAATCTAGGACCGCGCTAGATTGTGGCGTCCTCTACAAAATACCGAGATTCGTTGACCACGTGATCAATGGGTTTAGGTGATCCGCTGCGTTCGTTTGTCATCAACGTGAGTCCTCACCTTCTAGATCCTTTTCTGTCTGTACGGGTTGCATCACAAGGTTGGTGCCGTTCGTATCAGCTGGCATCAGAGCTAGTTGAAGGTATCACGTATATCTCTTGTTTCTTGTGCCTTGGTCGTTTGTTTTCTCTTTCTTTTGGTGCCGTTTTTCTTTTCTTGTGTTGAGTCAATTCTGTTCGTTGTTGTCGTTAATCTGTCCACGTAAGTCTGACTCTGTTTTGTGGTGTTTTTGGGTCAACAATTCTGTCCAAAACGTCTACGATCTGTCCAAGTCAGTCCGCCCGTGTTTACTCTTGCCTTGCATTGAAAATTCTGTTTTGTGGTTACTTGTTGCGTCGTTACTCTTCCTTGTGTTGCTTGACGTGCAATTCTGTCCGCTTTTTGTTTTCTTTTGTTTGATTGGTCGTCGTTCCTCTTCAACTTGTGTCTTGTTGTTTGTCGTGTGTGTGTGGCTGCCGCACCTTGTGGTGAAGTCGTGAGCATTAGGGTTTGTTTAGGGTTCTTGAGTGAAAAAAAAAACAAAAGAAAAGAAGAAAAAGGAGCGGCTGTCTTACCTTGTTTTACCCTTGGTTGTCCGAAATTAAGGTTTGTGTCGAGGGAGGGAACCATTGTGGGCTGCCCAAAATTTTCTCCTTGCAATTCGTGAGTTTTGTGGACTGTTTTGGGGTGGTATAATTGCGGCTGACCAAGTCCAAAAGAAAGAAAAACCCTAGCCGTCCTTTGTTTTGCTTTGTCGTTCAAAAAAAAAAACAGCAAGCAAATTAATTCGGCCAAGCCAAACTCCAAAAATTTTATTGCCAACCAGTCAAAGGGTTACATAGTGGTCCGAACTACTAATAATAAAAAAAAAAACAAACACAAAATCAAAAATTTTGGTCCACTATTTCTTGAAATTCTTGAGCACTTCGAGTCTTGGGAGCTTGTTTCACTCTCCTAGTGAAAAGTTTCTTGTATTCTCTTGCGGTAGTAAAGGGTTTTCCTGGTTTTGGAGTAAATTTCTTGGGAACATCTTGGGTAACCCGTTGGGGGGAGCCTGAGGAGGGTTATTGTGTCACCTTGTTGATTGTCCATCCCTTAATTCTTGTTCTTGAGCACACACCAAATCTGCCTTGTGTGATTTGCGCCTAAGAGAACCGAAATTGAGCTTGTTTATGGGTTAAGTTCACGCCAAGTGTGCTTAAATAGCCTAACCGTGAAAGCCTCCAAAAATCAGCTTCCTAAATTTTCTCCAACTCCTACATTTTAGTCGCCTAGTTACCTAGGATTTACCTTAGCCATTCATATTACACTTCCCAAAACCGCCACCTTGTCCCTACTTTTTAGGGATTATTCTCCTACCCTTTAGCAACATTTTCTCCTACCTTTTAGCCTCAATTCCAGCCGCCAACCCTACCTTATTTGGGGAACTTTTTCCTACATTTTAGCCTCTACTTACTCCTACATTTTAGGAGTTTCTTTAGCCTTTTCTTTCCTTTTCCTTTCCTGCCACTATCCCTACATTGTAGGTAGCTAGCCGCCACCATACCAGCCTATTAGAAAAGCCATTCGACCTACTAACAAGCAAAGGTAGCTTGCATTTCTAAAAATAAAAAAAAAAGAGTAATTTATCCTTTTTTAGTCGTGTCTTCTTTTCTTCATTTCTATCCGTGTTTTAGTCCTTTTGTTTCCTTTCCTTTGAGTCGTGCCATTTCATTGTCCCTCGAGTCAATCATTCCATTATTCGATATTCCATTGAGGATTGCCTCATTCTCGTGATCCAAAATTGGAAGTTGATTGTTTGCCAGGGGGAGTTCTAATTCTTCAAGGTAAGCTATCAAGAGGCTTTGAGAGCATTGGTGAGACTATTAGAGTGCTCTTGAGTGACATACACGAGGGTTGAGTGTATACATGTGAGAGAGTGAGTGAGACATACATATCTATACTTGCTTTGCTACTAACTTTTTGCAGGTCTCCTACATTATGTCGGACGGGAACGAACCTTCCAAATTTGACCCCAGATTGAACAACCTAGCATTGATGGCGGAGTTTAAACGCATGCTTAGGAAATCTATGGAGTCCCTACATCAAAGGATGGACCAACTGGAGCTTTCTCAAACTCGGTCCAACACTGCCCATTGAGATGCTCCACCTCGCGAGGAGTTCGCTTCTAATAGCGAGGAAGATGACTTCATCCGTCGGCCAAAGCAGGACTATCGAAGAACAGATGACGGATTAAAGGGGGTCAAGATCAAGATTCCCTCATTCCAAGGCAAGTCTAGTCCAGAGGCTTACCTAGAATGGGAACAGCGAATCGAGATGGTATTCGAGTGCCAGAATTACACCGATGAACAAAAGGTCAAATTGGCAACCCTCGAATTCACCGATTACGCTATTGTCTGGTGGGAGCAGGAGCGCACTAACAGGCGCCGCAATAGAGAACGGCCAATTAGTACATGGGAGGAGTTACGAACCACCATAAGAAAACGGTTCGTACCCAGCCATTACTACCGTGACCTATACCAGAAGCTCCAGACATTAGTTCAAGGAAACCGTAGTGTGAAGGACTACTACAAGGAGATAGAGATCACCATACTCCGAGCAGACATCGTGAAGGATCGAGAGGCTACCATGGCGAGATTTCTTAACGGTTTGAGGCCTGAGATCGCCGAGTTGGTGGAGTTGCAAAACTAAGTGGACATGCCTGAGTTAATTGATAAGGCATCTAAGATCGAGAAGAGACTTAAGAGGAGGGGTAACCCTCGAAACCCTAGCTTCTCAGCCGCGCCTCTTTGGAGGGGCAATCCAACATTTGAGCGGGAACGGCCCAGTGCAGGGGTGTCTAAGTTCACTCCTAAATCCGAGCCACCCAAACAGGCACCAAAGGCAACCACCAAACCTCCATTTGACTCCTCCAAACCCCGAAACCGCGACAAGTGCTTCAAATGCCAAGGATTTGGGCACATTGCTTCTCAGTGTCCCAATAGGCGTACCATGATCGTCCTACCGAGCGGAGATGTCGTATCTGATGACGAGGACGAGTTCGCCGAGATGCCTCCATTACTGGATGAGGGTGAAGATTCCGAGGTGGAGGTTGAGGCCACTACCGAACAAGTGGGTGTTGCTCTAGTAGCCCGTCGGGCTCTTGCGACCCAAGTCAAGAAAGTGGATGAGACCCAACGTGACAACATCTTCTACACTTGATGTCACGTCAAGGGCAGGGTATGTAGCCTCATCATCGATGCAGGTAGTTGTACCAACGTGGCAAGTACTCTCATGGTGGACCATCTTTCTTTGCCCACGTTGAGACACCCTAACCCATACCGCTTGCAATAGCTCAATGAGAGTGGCGATATCAAAGTCACCAAGCAAGTGGTGGTGCCTTTCCGAATTGGGAAGTATGAGGACGAGGTCCTTTGCGACGTCGTTCCCATGCAAGCTTCTCACATTTTGTTGGGACGGCCTTGGCAATATGACAAGAAGACTACTCATGATGGCTTCACCAACAAGTACTCCTTCTTGCACCATAACAAGAAGATGACACTTGTTCCTCTCACACCTTAGCAGGTGCATGAAGACCAACTGAGATTGCAACAGGAGCATGAACAAGAGTTGGGCACATTGCTTCTCAGTGTCCCAATAGGCGTACCATGATCGTCCTACCGAGCGGAGATGTCGTATCTGATGACGAGAACGAGTTCGCCGAAATGCCTCCATTACTGGATGAGGGTGAAGATTCCGAGGTGGAGGTTGAGGCCACTACCGAACAAGTGGGTGTTGCTCTAGTAGCCCGTCGGGTTCTTGCGACCCAAGTCAAGAAAGTGGATGAGACCCAACGTGACAACATCTTCTACACTTGATGTCACGTCAAGGGCAGGGTATGTAGCCTCATCATCGATGCAGGTAGTTGTACCAACGTGGCAAGTACTCTCATGGTGGACCATCTTTCTTTGCCCACGTTGAGACACCCTAACCCATACCGCTTGCAATAGCTCAATGAGAGTGGCGATATCAAAGTCACCAAGCAAGTGGTGGTGCCTTTCCGAATTGGGAAGTATGAGGACGAGGTCCTTTGCGACGTCGTTCCCATGCAAGCTTCTCACATTTTGTTGGGACGGCCTTGGCAATATGACAAGAAGACTACTCATGATGGCTTCACCAACAAGTACTCCTTCTTGCACCATAACAAGAAGATGACACTTGTTCCTCTCACACCTTAACAGGTGCATGAAGACCAACTGAGATTGCAACAAGAGCATGAACAAGAGTTGGCTAACAAGTCAACCGACCCTAAAGTGTGACAGCCCCACCTACCCCTAAGGCGAACCAAAGGGTTTGGCGGACCGCCTGCCCAGCTCTCGCCAGGACTGCGGAAACAAATCACACAAAACCTAGAGTTCGCGCGAGAATTTTTCTTTTCCTTGCTCAAACGCCACGCTCGTCCAATCATCCAATGGTTTCATGAAACGGTCACCAAAGCCATAGAAGCGTAGCATCTCAAATGAATACACTTAATAGGCAAGGTTAAACGCTTATACACATATTTTTACATCGAAGTGTTAAATAAATTAACTGAAGTACAAGCCAAAGTATCCATACTATTCAAAATACAATTAGGATTTCAGTTGCAGAAGAGCTTAACAAAATACATATACAATCGCTCGCCCCTTTTCTTCAAAAATCATGATTTCAAAATTTGTCTCCTGTAAGGAAAACAAAGATAACGGGAAAGGGGTAAGCTTGCGCTCAATGAGGTACCAAGAATACGAGTAGTCACGAAGCATGGCATTTCACTTTTAAGGCACATATGCACATATAAGGAAATAAACAATTATCTCAACTGGAAAGGATACAGGTAGCTCTCAGGAGCCAAAGTGCCCAATTGCGGTACTTGATCCAAACCCGTTGACTCTCCGTCAACGTATATAGAACAAACATGTCCGTAGACCCCACTTTACACCGAGTCCGTCCACCAAACATACCCCTACCGGGCCCGAACACCTCAACAGTAACAGAGGGTGGTAATACTCGAGTATACCAGAAATCCAGAGTCTCATTACCCAAAGATTTCTTAAAACAGACTACCGTGGTTCGTTATCTAATCGACCAGGCCCTGGCCGGCTCGACTCGAGTAACTAGCCACAGGATTTGAGCTCGAGGTAACAGAAAAGTCGTTGGATGCAATGTCCAAATGGCAGTAGATTGAGCACAGATAACAGATTCAAATTTTTCCACGGTAAATGAGCATATTGATAAGAGAACGAGGGTGATAAAGTACACCCTTGTCTCAACAGAATAAACAGATAGTACAGTCATTCAAATTACAGATTTCATGAACAAAAACCCAGTTAAGGAACAAATAAGGGGGAGTGGTACACTCACCAGTTCAAGCGCAGATACTTCAAAAGTTTTCCCCAAAATGACTTTAATTGTCCAGAAACCCTAAAATAACCAAAGTAGACCATTGAAGTTTTCACGTCCAAATTCTAGTAAATGAAGTGCACAAGTGAGGCTCGACTACAAGTCGTATGCCTATCCAAATGAGCTACTATTGCAAGGCTGCAAAGCGTGATTTCGGAACGAAAAGGTAACGGGAGGACCTAGGGGCTTGAATGACCTAAAAGCCGTTCATCTACTAAGAATCAACTCAAACTTGAAGGAACTACGCGGCCTAGAAAATTGGGCAGCATGCCCTTTGTTTTTACCAAATTTTCAGCCATATATGGCTTCCTTATTTTCCTTAATCAGCCCCCACAATCACATACAAATATTATCATTACAATAGCCGTTCAATAGGCTCCAAAACCATCCAAGAATAACACAAGTGCAAAAGTACAAGCAAATATCAATTTTGAAGACAAAAGCTAAATGGCAGATTTGACATCTCGTAGCATTTTAGTCATACCCGGAGCTATGGTTATCGAATCGGGGTGAACCTTATACCATATCGAAGATAAGACAGAGGGGAACAACTTTTATGAAGGCCACTTAACCTAATTTAGAGTTTATCTAAGTCAAATGTCCCAATCACAGATCCAAAAGTTCAAGATCAGTCTAGTTATCAGCACTGACTTTAACCGACAATAACTCGGGCTACAAAATTCCGTTTTGGGTATTTTTAGAGGCGTTGGAAAGCTAACACATAGGGTTACAATTCTTATGAAGATACCTCAACCCAGTTTTCAACCTAACCTAGTCAAATTTACCCAAACTGCCCTAGATTTTCCAGTTTGAAACTCACTGTGAAAGTCAACTAGCATTCCTGATTTATTCAATCATATCTCAGTACACACAACTCCAATTTAGTTGATTCCAAAGCCATTCAAAAGCTAGAATACAAGGCTACAATTCTTAAGAAGGCATCAAAAGCTAATTCATTCATCTTCCCAGCCAAACGAGCCAATTACAGAGGCTGATTATCATTTCCGGACAGAAACAGGGAAGCAGGGGTAAATTAGTCATTTCACAGGCTACAGTACTCCGATTGAGCTAACATTTTACAGACATAATCTACACTCAATTCTCTACAACTTTCATGTTTTGAGCTAAGTCCAATTCGGCCTCCAGAATGGCCGAATAACACTGGGCAGAACAGGCAGAAATATTCACTATAAACTGAAAATTACCACTAAACTACTTCAAACCACCAAATATACTCATAAAACTACCACAACTACAACTTTAAGCCACAAATTGGGAATTATTAAGAACAAAGAGGGATTTCCTTAGCAAGTTACCTTGGATCCTCAAGAAAAATGATGACTTAGGCTTCTTCCTCCCAAAATTACTCCACAACCACCTTAGAAACTCCTTTGACTAGCACTTTTATGGAGTGATTTGCAAAAGCTATGGTTGGAACTCAAGAATTGGACAAGAAATTGAAGAGCAAGATGAAGGTTTTCTCTCCTCTCCTTATTTTCGGCCAAGAAGGGTAAGAAAGTAAGGATATTTTGGGTCAAAATCTGATTTTAGTAAAGGTGAAAAGCTTAGTCAAGTCCAACCTCCAATCGGAACGCGACACGTGGCGTCCTTTAGGTTTTAAGCTTATTTTCTTTCCTCCAATGGTTAATCTGTCTAGCTAACCTCTAATTGTCTCCTAGTACCTTGTAAAATAATATCACTTAATACTTCATCACCTAATCGGCAAAATTATATCGCACTAGCGGGTCCCACGTCCTTAATACACTTCCAAACTAACCCGAACTAACTTATACTAGAAAAATGTTTTAGAAAACTATATTCACTTATAAAATGTCTAGAAAATTAAGGTAGTAGAATAAAATAAAGAAAATGCATATAAAGAAATAGAATTAAATGATATGAAATAGGAAAATTTTACGGGTCCTCACATAAAGCAATCATTAAGACACCGGCCGAGAGGACATCTACCGCTGGAACATCTGGTCGAATGGAGAAACGGCCTAGCTTGCTTGCCAAGAACAGGGAAGTTCGCAAATTACTTTTATCCAAACAAGTTGTTTATGTCTTATATTGCAAAGAAGTGATTTTACTCTCTCAAGAAGCACTTAGTGCCTTACCTCCTGAAATCTCTTCTTTGTTACAGGAATTTGAGGACGTTTTTCCAGATGAGATCCCAAGTGGCCTTCCACCACTCAGGGGGATCGAGCACCAGATCGATTTCATCCCCGGAGCATCCTTGCCAAACAGACCGGCCTACAAGATGGGCCCTGAGGAGACTAAGGAGATCCAATGGCAAGTAGATGAGCTCTTGGAAAAGGGTTGGGCTCGAGAGAGCATGAGCCCATGCGCAGTTCCAGTCATCCTCGTCCCAAAGAAAGATGGTACTTGGAGGATGTGTGTAGACTGCCGCACCGTCAACGCTATCACAGTTAAGTATCGTCACCCTATACCTCGTTTAGATGATATGTTTGACAAATTGTATGGTGCAGTCATTTTCACCAAGATTGATCTTAAGAGTGGCTACCATCAAATTCGAATGAAGGAAGGGGACGAGTGGAAGACGGCCTTCAAGACTAAGTATGGTCTGTATGAGTGGTTATTTATGCCTTTTGGTTTGACTAACGCTCCTAGTACATTTATGCGCCTTATGAATCGTGTGCTTCGCCCGTTCTTAGGTAAATTTATTGTTGTTTATTTTGACGACATTCTGATATACAGCAAGAGTCCTAATGAACATGTAGTACATGTATGAGTTGTTCTTGATGTTTTGCGCAGGGAGAGGTTATTCGCTAACCTTAGCAACTGTACCTTCTGCACTAATGAGCTTGTTTTCCTTGGTTATAAGGTTAGTGCACAGGGCATTAGGGTGGACGAGAGCAAAGTTCAGGCCATTAATGAGTGGCCCGTGCCCAAGACCATGAGTGAAGTTCGGAGTTTCCACGGCCTTGCGAGTTTCTATCGCCGGTTCGTGAGGGATTTCAGTACTATTGCTGCCCCTCTGACCGCCATTATCAAGAAGGATGTGAAGTTCGAGTGGGGGGAAGCTCAGGAGAAGGCGTTTCAACTCCTTAAACACAAGTTCACACACGCACCCTTATTATCCTTACCTAGTTTTGATAAAACTTTTGAGGTTGAGTGTGATGCTTCTGGTGTAGGAATTGGAGCTGTGTTGATCCAAGAGGGAAGGCCAATCGCTTACTTTAGCGAGAAATTGAATGGTGCTGCCTTGAACTACTCCACCTACGATAAGGAGCTCTATGCTTTGATTCGTGCACTGGAGACATGGCAATATTACTTGCGGCCTAAGGAATTCTTCATCCACACTGACCACGAGGCGTTAAAGCATCTCAAGTCTCAACACAAGTTGAGTAAGAGACGTGTACGGTGGGTCAACTTTATGGAGTCATTTCCCTATGTGATCAAGTACAAAGCTGGCAAGACCAATGTCGTTGCCGATGCACTATCCAGGAGGTATGCCTTGATTGCTCTACCTGATGCTAAACTCCTTGGATTTGATCTCATCAAAGAACTCTATGATACCGACTCTGATTTTTCTGCTATCTATAAGTCTTGTGCTAAGTCGGGTCAGGGTAAGTTCTTCATACATGATGGATTTCTGTATTGTAATGATAAATTGTGCATTCCGTCATGTTCTATTCGGGAGTTACTAACTCGTGAAGCTCACGGAGGTGGGTTGATGGGACACTTCGGTGTCACCAAGACTTTGAGTGCTATACAGGAACATTTCTATTGGCCACGCATGAGGCGGGACGTGGAGCGAGTAGTGTCACGCTGCATTACCTGTCACCGTGCCAAGTCCAAGCTTCCAACCCTTCGGTTTGTATACACCTCTGCCTATTCCTTCGGACCCTTGGGTTGACATTTCAATGGATTTTGTACTCGGTCTGCCTAGGAGTAAAAGGGGTCATGATAGCATTTTTGTCATTGTTGATAGATTTTCTAAAATGGCTCATTTCATTCCATGTCATAAGACGGACGATGCCACTCACATAGCTGATCTTTTCTTTCGGGAAGTTGTCCGTTTGCATGGTGTGCCTAGGACTATTGTGTCTGATAGGGATGTTAAGTTTCTTTCTTATTTCTAGAAAACTTTGTGGGGGAAGTTGGGGACTAAGTTGTTATTCTCTACGTCCAGTCATCTCCAGACCGATGGCCAAACTGAGGTCGTTAATCGCACATTGTCTACTTTACTCAGGGCCATCATTAAAAAGAATCTCAAAACTTGGGAGGAGTGTTTACCACATGTCGAGTTTTCTTATAACCGTACAGTTCATAGTGCTACACAATTTTCTCCTTTTGAAATTGTTTACGGTTTTAATCCTTTGACTCCCTTGGATTTGATGCCTTTGCCTTTGTCTGAGCGTACTGACCTTGATGGCACGAAGAAGGCCGATTTTCCAGGCTTTGCACCAGCGGGTGAGGGCCAACATTGAAGCTCGAACCCAGCAGTACCTCAAGCATGCCAACAAGGGTCGGCGTCGCGTAGTGTTTGAACCAGGTGATTGGGTATGGTTACACTTGCGCAAGGAGCGTTTCCCTATCCAGCGTCGCAACAAGTTGCTACCCCGTGAAGATGGCCCATTCCAAGTTGTGGCGCGCATCAATGACAACGCCTACAAGTTCGATCTTCCTGGTGAGTATAATGTTTCGGCTACTTTTAATGTTGCTGATTTGAACCCCTATCTTGCAGATGATGAGGTTGATTTGAGGACAAATCTTTCGCAAGAGGAGGGCAATGATGAGGAGGTCGAGAGAGCTATCCAAGTGGAGCAAGTAAAGGTGCCATTGGGGCCTATGACACGAGCTCGCGCGAAGAGATTGAATGAGACGCTACAAACATTGGTTCGTGCGGCTCGAGAGTCAAGTGGAGAGCCAAAGGCCATCGAGGGCCTCAATGAAGCTAGGCTTGTTGCCCTCGTTTCGGCCATCACTGAAGATTAGAAGCCCATGATTCGGCTAAGGGGTCCATGGCCCATTATTAGTTTAGTAGAGTGTAATAAAGAGGTCCAACTAGCTTGTGTTTTGGACCTTAGTCGTTGTTAGTCCTTGAGTCAATGTGCTAGGCCATGTGGGCCTTAGGTCCAATAGCACTTTAGTTGGTTACGGGGTTAGTCCCTTCGCTGAGCTTACGGGGTCTATGTTGTTGGGCTAGCGTCGGCCCAAGTAAGTTTTATTAGGTGTTAGTCACGGCTACAAATAGCCGAAGGTGATTGTTTACATTCAGTTTTTGATGATTAATAAAAAAATACACTTGAGAGTTCTCTCAAAAGCTTCATTGAAGCACCTTGAATATCTTAGATTCATATCTTAGGTATTCAATCGACTTATCAATCTAGGACCGCGCTAGATTGTGGCATCCTCTACAAAATACCGAGGTTCGTTGACCACGTGATCAACGGGTTTAGGTGATCCGCTGCGTTCGTTTGTCATCAACGTGAGTCCTCACCTTCTAGATCCTTTCCTGTCTGTACGGGTTGCATCACAAGGTTGGTGCCGTTCGTCTCAGAAGTTGAGGGTGTTTTAGGAAGGCTTGGACTTGGTTTCTTGGTTTCCTTGGCTGACTTCAATCCCAAAGGCTTTAGGATTAGAAGTAGATCAAGAATGGGACTTGTTTCC
Organism: Coffea humblotiana; assembly: GCA_023065735.1. Classification (NCBI taxonomy): domain Eukaryota; kingdom Viridiplantae; phylum Streptophyta; class Magnoliopsida; order Gentianales; family Rubiaceae; genus Coffea; species Coffea humblotiana. The sequence goes on along the minus strand of CM041213.1, from coordinate 35,524,904 downwards.
CAAGTAGGAAACCTAGAGCAGATGCTTTCTTTCCTTTTTTTGTCGATTCTTACTTTGCTCTTTTTTTTTCTCTTTTGCGGCTCTCTAATTGATATTCAAGAACTTAGATTCAGTCCCAACAATTGAATTTTCGGATCTAAGTTCAAGGTGCCAAGAAAATAGGAGTTTTCTTCCCAAGTTTTCAAGAAACCCAAGACTTTTCCCAAGAACTCCCAAATTTGTTTCAAGAACTTCAAGAAATCTGACCAAGAGTCTCAAGCACTTCCCAACTATGCTTTTGGTATTCAAGATTTGCAAGAAACAACACAAATATTCACGGTTTAGAGGTGAAACAGGTTCGGCAACCCAAGAAAAGAAATTCCAGCAACTTGACTCAATGGTTCGCGACACCCTTCTTCTCTTATTTTTTTTGACACTTTCGCTGGGTTGTTTGCACAACCAAAGTGACACAACAAACACAATTAATAGGCTATAATCTGGACAAAATCAGTAGTGAGTGATGACTGACCTAGACAGATTGCAAACGAGACACAAGACACAAGAACACGATGAGGAAGCAAAAACCCTAGCGGCTAGATTTTTTTCTTTTTCGTTTGTTTTTTGGACAAAACACAATGACCACAATAATTATCAACAAACTAGACACAAACACAAAAGAGATAACACACCAACAGATTTTGTGTTCGAATGAACAGTACCCACGGATGAACAGTACGTGAACAGTGACGTTTTTTTTGTGTGACCCTCAACGATTTCAAGACTCAAAAATAAGAAAAAGGGATCTACGTGATACCTCTATCTAACTCTGATTACCAGATGATACGAACTCGATTCTCCAAGGACCACTCGAGAAGAAATCGAATCGATCAAGCAGCGGAAGGATCTATCTTGATCAGGTTATGGGTATAAAAGACGGATTCTAAACCAATCAAGGACAGCTCGAGATTGTTTAGAACGGTAGAATGACGCCACAATTCAACATGGTCTTGAATAATAAGCCAAAACTTGAACAAAGGAGACATGACTCACTTTGTATCAAGGAACGTTCCCAAAGGAACAAGAAAGAGAAAACTCTCGCATTTTATTCATAATTGTCTTACCCTTGAAAATATCATAAGCTTGGCTATTTATAGCCTCACAAGACTCAAAACCCTAATCTAAATTGGAAACAATACAAGTTTCCTTATTTGACTTGACTTCTAAACTTGACACAACTTTCTAAATAAATTTGGAAGCAATTAACTACTTTCCTAAAACTCTAATTTAACTAGAATAGGAAACTAACTCAAATAGGCTTAACTATGGTCAACATGACCTTAGCCTTTATTCCCCTTATTAAGGACTCAAAAATAACTCAAGACTAACTCAAATTAACTAACAATATTTGCTAAAAATTTAATTAAATAAATAACAAGAAATAAGCATGACAAATCTTCAATGATTCTTGAGCCCGATTGCACCATCAACCATCAAACAAATTTCCTTGAACTTGAAAGGGATCCAAATCTTAGAGGACACGTTGCAAGACGAATGGAGTCGAACCCAAACTTGGACCACTCAAGAACGGATTCAACGGTAGAGGACGCCACAATCAAGTGTGTTTGCTTGATTGATAAGTCAATAAACAACCTAAGATCAACTCTAGGATGTTCAAACTAGCTTTCACAAGCTAAAGGAATTTGCCACAATCAATGGACAAAATTCTGGAATTTCTATTGAATAATATCGAAAACTAAATGTAACATCAGCTTTAGGACTATTTATAGCCTTGACTAAACCTAATAAAGCTTGGAAAACATTAAGGGAAAATCGCCCAGCCCATTGGGTCTCTCTTGGCCGAAAGCTAACCTACTAATTAATTAACTTAATGACTAACTAAAGTACTATTGGACCTAAGGCCCACATGGCCGAAGCTAAGCTCAACAAGAGCTACTTAATCGAGGCCCAATCCTCCCTTTGAAGCTTGATCACTTGTGCCTTCAATTGTAAGCAATATCTTGGTAGTCTTGCAAGGATCCTCCAAGTCAATTCCTTCAATGCTTGAGCTTGGTTTCTCTTGAGCTTATACGGCATGAACTAAGGCTTAAAGTGACTCTTTAAACCTCTTAACTTGTGCACGTGTAACGGGTCTATGTGAACACCACGGCCAGCTTGCTCATTCGCATCATTCCCCTCCTCTTGAAAAGGATTTGTCCTCAAATATTGGGGAAAAGTGGTACTCCATGTTGGTGCGCTTATAGGATAGCAATGTGGGAGCTAGATGAATGAGCACCAGCCACGTCACATGTCGCTTGGACAACCTCATAATGCTCTTGAACAAGGACATTCTCCAAGACAAGAAACACCTTGTATAAAGCTTGTGAAAATTCCATGTAGCACTCCAAAACTCTTTCATCAACCCTTCGTCGTTGCATGTCAAGTTCAAACCTACAAAACAAATCACACAATTAGTATATGTAGGGTTAATACTACTTGACAACTTACGTTTCACATGCACTAGATAGGGATCTTCATGATGACTCTCATCCAGCTTAGAAAAATCTCGAATCTGATTGTGCAAGGTAGTATAATTCGACCCTAGTTGTTGCTGATTTGGCACTACTTGCCCATCTGGAGATAGAACAATGAGCCAATCGTGTTGCACTTCCGTGGAAGCATGAACCAGTGACGTAAGAACAACATTCAGGTCTTGATTGACACATTTGTGTGCATCACCCAACATAAGTGGCAGCAATGAAGTGAAGGTCACTCCATACGAGTCACATGAATTTGCGCCAGTTGGAGTTGATAAAATGAACTCATGGTGACCAGCTTTTGGATGTATGAATATGCATGGAAGATCACAACAAGCAGTTGGTACAAGCTTGAAATCAGGTTGCAACTCTTTAATCAAAGCTGGAAAATTTCAAACAGCCTTACAACCTACAAAAACAAAATAAGTCTCAGCTTGTTTTGAACCAGAAATTTGATATATAATCAATGGAACATCATTAATTAAGTGGTAAGAAGGTGTAGAATAAGAGTTAAATGCAAAAACTCCCTTTGACACATGATTCCTTCCATCAATCGATTCAACTTGAGACTGCATTGATGGCTCTTTACATTTTCCTTCAAAATCTGCATAGGAAATACAAGTGTGAGGATGGAAATGATGCTCAAAAGAAGGTAAAGATGATGAATGAATCATAGGCAACAAACAAGAATAGAAATATGGAATTCTCCCTTCATGATGAGTTCGAATTAATTCTCCATTGGTGCGGCCAGATTTGGGTTGACGTTGTTCCATGAAGTGATACCAAATAGATTTATCTCCTAGCAGACAAACTCCATGGAAGCTAGTGAATTGTACAAGTGACTTTGGAATGGAACATTGCATGACTAACTTCACTTGACTTCGCTTAATCTGTACAAAAGCAGAAACACTAAACAAGGCAAAGTTAAGTTTGTTAGGAAAGCTATAAACACTCGCCTTCCCATGCACAATCAGCTCACTTGATGCTTCACTCATCTCCTCAGATTTTTTTACCTCTTTTTCTAACTCACATTCCTCAACTTTTACCTCAAGTGTACTCTCACCACCACACTCAACTCGCTCTTTTTCAAGTTTTTATTGGAGGAGTTGTTGATATGTCTCCCACACTCTACTAACTCCTTCATCTACGGATAATGTATTTGCATGCTTTGTTGTCAAATGAACCTCCTCGCTTCTCCTTGAATATACTGACTTTGAAGAGGTAGGTTGGACGTTGGGGTGGAATTGTGTAGAACCCCTCCTCTTGACATCCTTATTCACCATTCGGTCAAGGCGTCGATGAAGAGGCTCGAAAGCTTCATCCAAACTCTGCTTGAATTCTTCCATCATGGCCTCCATGTGTAGTTTTAAGTCCATGGTTTGTTCTCCAACTCCACTTGACATGCTTAGGTAAACCTGCAAATAAACAACTACCTCTCTTTCTGTTGTTTTTGTTGTTTTTTTTTTGTACAATGTATAGGTCACTCACGCTCGTGTTTCACTCAAGTGTATCACTCTCTAATAGTCTCACCAAACAATTCCTTGACTTGCTAGTTGCTCGGGTTGAACAAGTTAGGCGTCACCGTAAGGTTCGTTCTTGACTAGTCAATAAGTGACACAAGATAGTAGCAATGGATGGAGGTGAATGAAGATCTAGACGTGACCTAAAACTCAGATTAGGACTAACAATAACTAACGACTCAAAAAGAAAGCAAGACAAGTGACTTCAAGGCTGAAATTTTGAAAATCCTAGAAAACTCTACCCGAAGACCAAAATTCTAGAATTTGCGGAGCTTGCTGGTCCTCGGCCTTTTGGTCAGGGTTTTGGTGGTATTTTGGTTTCTATTTTGGTGTATAGGGCAACCCTCAAATTGCAGCCCAATCGGACCACAAAGTGACACTCAACCGACTTAACTTGCGGGCTAGTTTGGCGCTCCAAAGTGTAGCGGTTGGCATTTGATTTTTTTTTTTTTTGGAAACTGGATGGTGTAGTGGGTGGGCTGTTTTGGGTCGGTTAAGGATTTGGAAGGTTTGGATTTGGTTTCTTGATTTTCTTGGCTGACCACAATCCCAATAGCTTTAGGATTAGACGTGTATCAAGAAGAGGACTTGTCTTTCCAAGTAAACACTAGAGCCGACTTCCTTTCCTCTCTTTTTTTTTCTCTTTTTCGTTTCTTTCTTTATTTTTGCGGTTCTCTAGTCTTTTTTTTTCAAGAACTTAGATTTTCAGTCCCACAATTTGGAGTTTCAGCTCAAGCCTCAAGGTTGCCAAGAAAAATAGAAGTTTCTTCCTAAGTTTTCAAGAAACCCTTGATGTATGATCAAGAATTACCAAATCAGTCTTAGTTAATCCAAGAACTTCAAGATTTTCGATCAAGAATCTCAAGAACTACCCAAGTTAGGTTTTGGTATCCAAGATTGGCAAGAATTAACGCAAATATTCAAGGTTCAAGAACAAAACAGGTTCGGCAGCCACACCCAAAGCAAATTCCAGCAACAACACAAGAATAATAAGGTATGTAACACTTTTTTTTTTTACTTTTGATGGGCTGTTTTGCAACCCCACACGACACAAGACTCCAACCAGAATTAGACCACGAACTAGACAAAAACTAGCAACAACTCCTCCAACAAAAACTTGAAAAAGAGCGAGTTGAGTGTGGTGGTGAGCATGCACTTAAGGTAAAAGTTGAGGAAAGTGTCAAAGAGAGCGAGAATGAACATTTAAAAGAGTTGAGTGGGGAAAATTTCATGCACGATTCTGCCATAGTGAAAAAACAAGAGAAAAAGCCGACATCTATTATACAATCTAAGGATGTGAAGAGAACTTCTTATTGTACTAACCATCTTAACTTTGCATTGTCTAGTGTTTCTTGTTTTGTGCAGGTTAAGCAAAGTGCAATCGCCTTAGTCTTAAAATGCTCCATTCCTACATTCTTTAGAGAATTGAAGAGCTTTCATGGAGTTTGTGCTTTAAGTGTGGTATCTCTTTGTTATCAACAAGTGACCAATCTCTCACCTAGAGTTGATTTGTTTGTTGGGGATCCGAATGAAGTTTCAAAGGGAGTTTCTACACTTGAAACTTGTTATAAACTTCCTTCTTATTCCGTTGGTGATAATTCTTTCATCATTGTTCCAAATTTTGATTCCTTACAACCTGATTTTATTCTTCAATTTGAAGGTACAAAAGCTACCTATCTCGATCTTGCTCCATTTGTGCAAGATAGGCCATACCAACAACAACTTGCAATGTATTTCGTAACTTTGCACAATCATATTCGAGACTTTTCTAACCTGATTGAGCATCACTATGAAGATCCTTATCTTGTGAATGTGAATGGTAAGCTGTCAAGTGATTTTATACGTACAAATACTAATTGTGTGATTTATTGTGTAGGTCCAAATTCAACCATTCATGACAAAAGGCTGATTAGAGAGCTTTGGAGTGGAACCTGGAATTTTCACAAGCTTTATACAAGATGTTTCTTGTCTTGGAGAATGTCATTGTCCGAAAGCATCATAAGGCTGTCCAAGCGACATGTGACATGGCTGGTGCTCATTCATCTAGTCCCCATATTGCTATCTTATAAGCGCACCAACATGGAGTTCCATTTGCATATCTACTATGGTTTTCGATCCAGGAGGGAGATGTGCGATGTTCTTCCTATCATTAACATTCTCCCCCAACATTTGAGGGCAAATCCTTCTCAAGAGGAGGAGAATGATGCGAATGAGCAAGAGACCCATGGTGTTCAAGTAGATCCCGTTAAGGTCCCTCAAGACCCAGTTCAAGGAGTCGCTTCAAGCCTTAGTTCATGCCGTCCAAGCCCAAGAGAAACCGCCCATTGAAGGAATCAACATGGAAAATCCTTGCAAGACTATCAAGATATTGCTTACAATTGAAGGTGCAAGTGGTCAAGCCTCAAAAGGAGAATTGGGCCTCGATTAAGTAGCTCTTGTTGAGCTTGGCTTTGGCCATGTGGGCCTTAGGTCCAATAGTACTTTAGTTAGTCATTAAGTTAATTAATTAGTAGGTTAGCTTTTGGCCAAGAGAGATCCAATGGGCTGGCCGAATTTTCTTAATATTTTTCAAGTTCTATTAGGGTTAGACAAGGCTATAAATAGCCCCAAGTCATTGTTTACATGGAGTTTTCGATATTATTCAATAGAAATTCCAGAATTTCGTCCATTGATTGTGGCAAATTCCTTTAGCTTGTGAAAGCTAGTTTGAACATCCTAGAGTTGATCCTAGGTTGTTTATTGACTTATCAATCAAGCAAACACACTTGATTGTGGCGTCCTCTACCGTTGAATTCATTTTTGAGTGGTCCAAGTTTGGGTTTGACTCCATTCGTCTTGCAACGTGTCCTCTAAGATCCTAAGATAACTTCCGCGCTCACACCAGGGTGGTCACATTTTTGCAGAAACTCTTGATGGTTAGAAGCACATGATTCTTTGATCATTTTTTCTTGAAATTCTTTGAGTTGGGCTTCTATCAGAAGAACTTGTTCTTCTTGAATTAAGTACAATTTTGGGATATCAATATAGGGTTTAAAATATTTCTTTGATTTTATCCCTTTTCCTGTAGCAAGATATTTATCTTCTCGATAAACATCAAATCCTAGTAAAAGATCCTTAGTAACAAAGGTTGCACCAAGGAATTTTGAACTCACATAACAATCTAGAAGAAGTTTAAGTGTAATGGGAATTTTGGTTATAAATTCAATATGAAAAAGGTTCCCATCAGCTCCTCTAAACTCATGAATATATGGAGTCCAATAATGATCTGGTAAAACATCTTTTGTCATTATTGAAAGTGAAGCACCAGAATCAAAAAATGCAATTAGTGGAATGGGTTGAGAATACTTATCCAACAATATGTGGACTATGTGAGGACTCGCAAAATTTATTATTTTAAATTCCTAATTTTAGCTTATTTAATTATTTATTTCATCAAATATTCCGAATATTATTTTCTAGCCCTTTTAACCCTAATTACATTGAATTATGACTTGCTCATATTTTTAAAGTGACTCGTTTCAAAATTTAATTTTTGGAATCTTGTTAAGTGTGAATAGTGACTGCGCGTTTGGAAATAATAATCGATCCGAGAATACAATAAGTTTGGAAAATTGGAGACTTGTACATTTGCCCTATAGTGGTTGAATTTAAGTTTAAATGCTCAAGTGATAGTTCGTTATACTATCGTTATAAGAATTTCTTGGAGATTTCGCGTTATCGCGCACAAATCGGAAGTTCGCGTTTACGCGCGCGCGACTAATTGGAGGATTTTAGAAATTATCTCTAGACTATTAAGAGTGAATAATATTAGTATGAATATAAGTGTATTAGAGGTTTAGTGCACAAGTGAAACGAACTCGAAAGGAATCGAGCACGAAACGCGCGCATACGCACACCATTCTTAGTTGACTTTTTGGAGCAATTCTTATCCACAAACTTATAAGCTTCACAAGGAAGCTTCTTCATCAGCAACGCCACTTTTTTTTCTTGCTCAAGAACAGCCGGCCACCAAGGAGAAAAACAACTCCAAAAGTTCAACCAATTTTCACTTCATTTCTTCATCCAAATCCTCTCCAATTCACTCCAAAATTTAACCGTACCTAGCTCATCACTTGGAGGTCACATTAAGCTAAGAAAGGAGCTCACTTTCCACGGATTTTCTGAGCTTCAAGAGGGCTGAAAATTCTGCTTGAACCACTAATCAAGGTATTTAGCGATCAACCTTGAAACTCTTGACTTATGGAAGTAGTATTGCACGTATATGCTCGTAGGAACATGTGGGTAGCTTGGATTATGGTGAAATTTGGTGTGTGGGCTCTATGAATTCCCACTTTGAATTTTTGGACTGACTTGATGAGTTTTAATGATATTAATGTTGGTTTAGTGCTTAAATTAGTAGAACTAAGTGAGTTTATGGAGGAAAGATCAAAGGTAGTGAAAGGGAGAAATTTTCCGATTCTGCCCTTGTATTGTCCGCGGCCTGTAGGGCGAATTTTTGTGGATCTAATGGCTTAGTTATGATGTTTATATGTTGTATGAGATGTGTAGAAAGTTTCGTTGAAAAATTCCATGATTTGGTTGGCCAAATGTTGAAATTTTGTAAGCTAGTAAACCTGGAAAATTTTCACGTCAATACCCTGGCAGTGTTCTTGTATCGGCTATAACGTTTTGCCCCGATGTCGAACTCGAGTTCCATTTGCGGCACTGGAAACTAGACATTCCCAGATTTCCGTTGGTATAAAATGCATGTTCTATTTCCACTTGAGTGATCCGTACCAACCATCTGAACCTGACTGTCCTGTTTTACGTTTCACAGAGAGCCCTGTTTTAAGCAGCGACTTGATGCTCAAAAATGAGCTAGTTGCAAACAGATTTTGAAAATGATCTCTTCTAAGAATTTGTAGCCTTTTGAATCTAGATGTGAACGCCACTGACCAAACTCAATTCTGAGTTGAATTGAGTGAGTTGTGTCCAAAGTTTGAAAACTGACTCAGAGGTCGAAAACCCTCTTTTGGCTAGTTGATGCCTTAGCTTTGATTGAGACTTGTTATTTCGAATTTCTTGGTGTTAATCACCTACCAAATTGCACCTTGGATGTTTCTTAGACCTTTTCTTCATAAACGAACCATGTTTGACAAATTTCATTGGCCGAATGTTTGGAAAAGGGAAAAACACAAGTACAAGGCAGATTGCCTTGGAAATTTTGGAAACTTTAGTGGCTTCGTTCACTAGCTTCCCGAATGAATTTTTCCATGAAATTTGATAGAGGAATAGCCCTCATATGGTAGTATAATACTGCCAAATTTGGTACCATTCCGAGTCCGTTTCAATATCTAACTAGAGTCACAAATTTCCAGCTTTAAATCTGGAAATTTGTCCAGTGGACCTCATTTCTCACCAACTTTGAACCGCTATATCTTGGTACTTGAGACTCCGATTCTTGTTCTGTTTGTTGGATTTTAAACCTTGTTTTTAACTCTAATTAAGTACCAAATTTCAAAGGCTAGATCGAATCCTGTGATTTATGCCGAATTTTCAAAGTTAGCCGAAAACCAACCCAAAACTGTCTTAGTAAGTTAAAACAGCAACTTTGAGCTAAATTTTGAATATCTTGAAATTGGAATCATGGAACAGTGTCTTCTAGGGACTTTTAGTACTTTGGAAGAAGTTTCCAACGGTACCAATTTTTCCAATTTTGGACTTGTAATGAGTGAGATACGATTTTTCAAAGATCGAACCTCAAATCTGAAATTTTCAAACTTGACGGGAATTGAGTTTTTGAGACTCTTCCCTATCCTTCAATACTAATTGACCATTTAGGACTTGTCTTCATGAAGTAAATCAGTTTTTCCTTGTGTTAATAAACACTACTTTTGAATCTTGAATTTTGAGCTAGTAAAAGCCCATTCCATGGTATTTTCTAGAATGTACAAGTGTACAATCCCTCTCTTGATAAGAAAGGATTTTTAGTGATAGTGTGTAATAGATAACTATTGTTTGCCCAGGTGCTCAAGGAGACCTTCACGAGGATCTCGAGGGGAACACCTAAAGGCTTATTTATGCACTCACTCTCTTGTTTCGATTGGTGAGTGTCAAGTGCATGAATTTGTTATTAAGTGATTAATTGTTTCTTATCCGTTATGTGAATTTGAAATTTTGGGACGAGTGTGTACTTTACCGCACTCGTTCTCTTTCAAACGAAATTATATTCGTATTTTGCTATGTGAATTCATATTCGATTTGTACATAGTAATGTGGATGTGATTCGTATTTGTGATTCGTACATGTAATTTGTATTTGTGATTCCTATTTGGAATCGTCGATTTGAGCGTTGCTCATCGACTTATATTCGTATTCGGGGGACGCCCAAACTCGTTGGCTAACTTTGCGAATCGAGCCAGCATGGCTTGGTCGATAAGCTTAGAAAACCATGAGATATTCGTAGAGCATGATCTATTGGAGAGATCTTGCTCGGCATTACTCGTGCAGTAATGCCATGATATACTCGAGTATTATCAAAAACTTTGATGAGCGGGCCTGGTAAGGGGGTGTAATGGTGACGGGTTTTGAAGAAAAGTGGTGTATCTACGGATTTGGTACTTATATGGTTGACGGAGTGTCAACATGAGATGTGATCAAGACTCCGACTCGACTACGTGGAATTTAGCTCCTAAGAGCTACAGTATCCTTGAATTGTTTCTGTTTATTTTTTTTAATGTGAATTATTCGAATTTACAGCTTTACTTACTATGTAATTTGTGGCTATTTGGATTACGTGTTTGCATGTGTGTTTCTTGGCCTCGCTGAGTATTGGCTCATCCCATTAGTTTGTTTTCCTTAACAGGAACCCGTTTGGAAGGAGTTAAGTAAATGCCGACTTGAGGCACTTTTGTAATAGTGTTTTGATTGTTATCGACTAGGCACTCTTGGGTGTGGTATATTTTGGGGAAAGTGATTGTAAATTTGAAATTGTGGTGTAAGACTGGATATTTATGTATGGGAAGTGATTTCGTACCTTTATTCTAACTTTCGTTGTTAGTACTAGACTAGGTTTGAATTGGATCTATTTCGAGTCCTGGCGAGAGTTGGGCAGGCGTCCCGCGGATACCCTCTGGTTCGCCTTAGGGAGAAGTGGGGGCGTCACAGACTAAGGCTTGAGGATAAGTTTTCTTCTCAATTTTTACTGGAGTAACAGTAAAAATTTCATCAAGGACCTGTAAAGGCAAAAGTGTTGAGTCAGTTGCTTCTTCTTGTTCAGAAAATTCAGATTCTAAATCAGAAATATGAAAATAAAGTTCATTTTGAATTTCTGAAATAAGATGTACTCCCTTTTGGTTTTGTGGACAATTTTTTGCAAAATGTCCTGTCTTTCCACATATGAAACATTTGTTTCCTTTTTTCCCTCGAAACTGCTTGCCTTTCCTTTTAAAATATCTCCATTTCTTCCTGAAAGGTCTTTTGGGAAATCCTTTGTAACTTTTGCTGAAACTCTTAAATCTTTTGAATTTCCGTTTTTTCTTGTAAGGAACACATGCTTGACATTTTCCTTTGGTTATCAATTCAGGCTTCTTGCAGGCTTGATCTAAACAAACATCTCTAGTTCAACATTTTAGTTCAACAATTAAAATGATCCTTCCTCTAGTTCAACAATTAGTCACGCCTTTCCTTTATAGGGTTTCGTTGGTCGCAAGCCTATAAAAAGCTCCTTCATGTATGGTTTTTGGCAGACACTTTTGACAATAAAATTTACATTGTCTCTCTTACAATTTCGAGAGTTGCATCCATACTTGCTTGGCAAGGGTTGTGAGGAGCCGTAAAATTTTCTTATTTTATATCATTTAATTCTATTTCTTTTCATGCATTTTCTCTATTTTATTGTACTACCTTAATTTTCTAGACATTTTATAAGTGAATATAGTTTCTAAAACATTTTTCTAGTATAAGTTAGTTCGGGTTAGTTTGGAAGTGTATTAAGGACGTGGGACCCGCTAGTGCGGTAAGTGCGATAAAATTTTGATGACTAGGTTAAGTTTCGTATTAAGGGATATTGTTTCACAAGGTGCTAGGAGATAATTAGAGGTTAGCTAGAGAAATTAACCATTGGAAGAAAGAAGATAAGCTTGAAACCCTAAAAGGTGCCAAGTGTCGCGACTCGATTGGAAATTTGATTTTGACCTAATTCTCACCTTTACTAAATATCAAATTTTGACCAAAAATCATCTTCATTTCTTCACCAAGCTGGCCGAAACTTTGAGGGAGAAAAAGGAGAGAGAAACTTCATCTTGCACCATCCTTCTTACTCCAATCTTGAATTCCAACCATAAATCTTGCAAACCACTCCATAAAAGTGCTAGTTAAGGTAGTTTCCAAGGTGTTTGTGGAGTTAATTTGGGAGGAAGAAGCCTAAACTACCATTTTTCTTGAGGATCCAAGGTACTTTGTCAAGAAATTTCCCCTTTGTCCTTAATAATGGTAAATTAGTGGTTTTTAGTGGCTAAATATGCTATGTTGTGGAAGATTTTCTGGTTTGAGGTAGAGTTAGATGAATTTCAGATTTATTGGTGATTTTTTGGCCTCATATGATGATTAATGGTTGGCTATGATTTACTAGCTTTGACATGTGAGAAATTTAATGTTTTTGTGTTAGTTTACTTTGCTTAAAGAAATTTCCAGTTTAGGTGCACAAATTCCAACTTTAGGATTTCTAATTTGAGTTGCTACTTGGTTGAATTTGAAGGATATTGTGGCCCTAATTAAGGGTGTTTGATAGCTCGTGATTTGTGGGTGCATTTGTGGTTGAAAGTAAGTAGTGATTGGTGTTGATATTTGGATAGAAAGTAAAGGAAAAACAAGGGAAGTGCTGTCAAAATTTTCGCAGGAACCCTTGACCAGTTTTGGGAAATTTGCTATATATCTTGTTGTAGAAATATCGGAATTAAGTTCTGTTTATTGCGTTTTAAACTAGATTCATAGATCTATAAACCGTGAAAATTTCAGACCCTGGTTCTGTCTGTACGATTTATGGTGATTTTTCAAAGTTGACTGAAATTGCATACCTGTTCTGTCTTCTACTGGATAAAACAGAAATTTGAGGCTCGAATTTGATTGACTTGTGATCTGAATCTTATAAATGTGTCTTCTGAGAAATTGTACCCCTTTGAGTTTATTTTCTGGCGGTATAAATTTTATCAATTTTGGACTTAAGAATTTTGAGATATGATTTTTCAAATGGTGGTGCGCAAAACTGGAAAATTCTGTTTTCTTAAGAACAATGCTTACTTTCATTTTGCACCTTAAGTTTGGAATTAGTAAATCATTATAGGTATGGTTTTGGTAGAAAGTGAGGGGTTTTGGGGTCATTCATGTTCTTAGGACCAACTGTTACCCTTTTTACTCCAAAGCCACCTTTTATCTCTTTGTATTAGTAGTTCATTTGGGTAAACATATAACTCGTAGTTGAGCCTTTTTTCCGCATTCCGTTTACTGGGTTGTGAATGCGGAAACCCTAATTTTCTTGTCTTAGTTATTCTAGGATTTCTCGGTGATTAAATCCCTACTTTGGGTGAAGACTTTTGACGTATCTTTACTTGAATTGGTGAGTGTACCACTCCTCTCAATTGTTGCGTAACTTGGTATATGTGCTTGCAAATTATGACTTGAATGGCTATATCATCTGTTTATTCTGTATGAGACGAGGGTGTACTTTATCACACTCGTTCTCTGGCCTGTGTGACTTGTTTCCTGTATATACTTGAATTTGCTACTTGTGTCTAATATTGTTCCTGTGTACACTTGAATTTTTTACTTATACCTGATATGATGTCATTTGGACGCGTATCCAACGACCTTCCTGCGCCTGTTAAATCTGAGCTCAACCTTATAGGTAGTTACTTGATTCGAGCCAGCAAGGGCTTGGTCGAGGAAATTAACGATCCATGGGTGCCTGTTCCTGGGAAATCTTTGGGTATTGAAGACTCTGGATTTCCGGTATACTCGAGTATTACCATTCCTGTTCCTGTTTGGCGTTCGGGCCCGGTAAGGGGTATGTTTGGTGAACGGGATTTGGCGTTCTAAGAGGGGTCTACGGACATGTTTGTTTCCTTAAACGTTAACGGAGGGTCAACGAGTTTGGATCAAGTACTGTAATGGGAATTTGGCTCCCGAGAGCCACCTATATCCTTTCCATTTAAGATGTTTATTTATTTCTTATTTGCCGTGTCTATTTGAGTAAAGGAAAGTAAATTCCCATGGTTCATGATTGCTTGTATTTTGGGTACCTCATTGAGCGTAAGCTCACCCCCTTCCGTCACCTTTGTTTTCCTTACAGGGTTCAACATGTTGGAAATCATGATTTTGAAGAAAAGAGTAGAGCTAGTGATAGACATCCCTTTTTTATTATGCTCCTCTGCATATGAAACCCTAATTGTACTTTGAGCAAGCGTCTTCCTTTGACTTGTACAGTTCCAACGTATGTATATAAGTAATTATTCATGTCTTCTTCGTGTATTTGTTGACAAATGTATGCCCTGTGGGTCTCTATGAACTTTTCTTGTATTTGTTAGAAAGTCGGGCGAGTTCGGAACTTGAACGAGGAAAGAAAAAAAGATTTGGCGAGAAACTGTTCAGGGGGAATCCGGCAGTATATCCGGCCAGATCTCGGCCGGATTGTGACGTGGCAGTCACTGTTCATTTTCAGTTTTGTCATCGTTCTTCATTACTCGTTGTACATGAATGATTTGATCACAGTGTTATCCTTCAATATGGTTTGGTCTTCGTGTTTTGGTTTAGTAAGCTCCGATTGTGGGATTTCTCGTGTTCTACCGCGCTTTGCTTTAGGGACTGCAAGTGTTTTGACTCCGTAGTCCTGACGAGAGTTGGACAGGTGGTCTGCCGAACCCTTTGGTTCGCCTTAGGGGAAGGTAGGGCTGTCACAAGGGTACTTGAGCGATCTCGCGTAACGTCCTTGATTGTTCATCCGACCTATCTACTTGAATAATCACCTCAATTGGAGTCGTCGTTCTACCGCCTTCTACCAAGTTGAGTCATCCCTCTTGGTTCTAGGTTCCGCCAATCCAAACGGTTGATCGTACTTCTAGATCCTTGGGCTATCGTGCTACGTGTCTCGGAACAAGTTGACCGAGGAGCGTATCAGGTGCCAAAACTAAATTTTTTTCACCAAGATTCAAGTATTATAACTCACTTTTCATGCCACTAAAACAACCAACAAAGCAAGTCAATATTAACCAACAAAGCCATAACCTTGCAAGCGAGTAAAGAGGTAAAATCAAGCTATCAAGCAAGCCAAGAATCCATCCTATATCACATGATCATCCAATCAAATCAAACATATCATCCCTCAAGGCATCTTCCTAAGAGCAAGTCAAGCAAGTAAGAATATCCTCAAGACATGCTATCTAATGTCAAGGTTCATAGAACCCTTCAACAACCCCAAGTGTATCTAGCTAAAATTTAACTAATGGATGAAAGAAAGATTGGAGCTTGGAGAGGTTGCCTTCTTCCAAGGATAGCAAGCAAGACCTCAAGAAACCAAACACTAAACCTCCAAGAATCTTCCCTCCACCAAGTCTTCTACCAAACTTGAAGATGATCCAAGGTGTGAGTAAGGTTGGGAGCAAGATTAGTGAGCAAGATTGAGAGGAAGAAGATGAAGTTTTTCTTGGCCAAGGGAGAGGGGAGGTTCGGCCATGGAGAGGAAGAGAGAGTGTGTGTGTTGTGTGATTTTTGTGAAGTGAAATGGTGAAAGAGTGAGTGACATAAAGCCAACTTTTATGGTGCAAAAGTCAACATTTGAATAGTGGTTCATTAATGCTCCTAATTGAGTTTAACTCAAATCACTCACCTCTAAACCCTCAATTAGCTTTTCTTAGTATACAATTGATCATCCTTAACTCTCCAAGTCTGCTGCACTCTCAGACCAAATATTGCCTCGAAAAGCGTATTTTCTCAAATTTCACTAATTGGACGACAGAAAAATCAAGTTTAAGAGCAAACGTGTTTTTTTTTAAAAAAAATAAAATGAGACAATGTACAATGCAGATGCAATTAAAATGAATGAAATAATTTAATTGGGGCAAATGAATAAATAAATAAATAGATAAACCAGTAAAAGAGAATTTCGGCTCCTCACATCCTTCCTATCTTAAAAGAATTTTGTCCTCAAACTTCATACCTTGATTTACAAATAACTCTGGATACTTGTTTTAGATCTCCTCTTGCTTTCTCGATTCCATGATTTCTCCATAAGACCTTCACTAGAGAGATTTGCTTGTGTCTTAACTCCTTCACTTTTCGATCTAAGAGTTTTACCGGTTTTTCCTCATATGACAAATTCTCATCAATTTCCACTTCTTACGGTCATAACACATGGGATAGGTCGGGATAATATTTCTTAAGTATGGAGACATGGAAGATATCATGAATTCTGGATAAGCTCAAGGGTAATTCCAACTTATAAGCTACGTTCCCTACGCGCTAGATAATCTTATAGGGTCCTACAAATCTCGGTTGCAACTTATTTCCTTTTCCCGCCATTAGGCTTGCTTTCAAAGGTGTAATCTTAAGGAACACCTTATCTCCAACCTCAAACTCCAAATCTTTCCTCCGATTATCCGCATAGCTCTTTTGGCGGTTTTGAGCCGTTCGGATCCTTTGACGTATCAACTTCACCTTCTTAAAGGTTTCCTCAATCCAAGACACGGTTGTCGGGTCCAAAATCTTCTTTTCTCCAACTTCATCCCAATGAATCGGAGACCGACACTTTCGACCATAAAGGACTTCATAAGGAGCCATTTGTATTGAGAAATGAAAAATGTTGTTATAAGCAAATTCCACCAACGTAAGGTACTGACTCCAATTTTCTCCAAAATTCAAAATGCAAGACCTCAACATGTCCTCTAGGGTTTGGATCGTCCTTTTCGATTGTCCATCTGTCTGCGGGTGGTAGGTGGTACTAAAATTCAATTTAGTCCCTAGGCTTTCTTGCATCTTTTGCCAAAATCGAGACACAAACTGATGTGACACGAACTCGTTGAAGACGAATCCCGTGACTCACTCACACGATCTAGACAACTACACCAAAGGTGTAGCAGTGGAAAATTTGACCCTAATAATCCTACGAGTTACAAACAATATTGATACGATCTCAACCCATAATTAATCGAATTAATGAACCAAATTGTAGGTAGAAGAACGCCACAATCAAGGAGGTACTTGATTGATAAGTTCAGATTGAATAACTTAACAAAACTCTCAAGTATTCAAAGGAAACTCTCTTGGATAAGAGAAAGTGAATAAAACTCACAAGTTTATTGTAAAATCTGATTAACTAAAAATATTGTAGAAGACTAGGCTATTTATAGCCTTACAATGACTCAAACCTAAAGCTATTGGACTTAACTAAACCCTAAAACTAAGGACTAGAGTTTCGGCCAAACTAGGGATAATGTTGGCCAAATTATTAAGCTAAAATAATGACTAGGGTTCGGCCACAATAATGACAATGTTGGACAAATTTATTAAGCTGAAATTAACAACCAAATCAGCAAGATAAATGACAAATAAACCCTTGCTTAACAAGACTAAATAAATGACACAACTTGAAACTTGAATAACTTGAATAACTTGAACATGTGAAATCTTCATGGATTAGAGTGGTGGATCCGGATCATATCATGCCCCTCCTCTTGAAAGCGATTTGTCCACAAATCGACAGTGCGCTTAAAGGACAGCAATGTTGGAAATAGATGAATGACTATGAGCCATGTTGCATGTTGTTTGGCCAACCTCACAATGCTCTCGAATAAAGACATCCTCCAAGATAGGAAACATCTCGTATAAAGCTTATGGAAATTCCAGGTGGCACTCCAAAGCTCTCTAATTAGCTCTTTGTCATGGAATGTCAAATTCGGACCTACCCAACAAATAACACAATTAGTATATATAAGTTTAAAACTACTCAACCACTTACCATTGGCAACCACCAGATAAGGATCTTCATAATAATGCACAATTAGCTTAGAAAAATCTCAAATCTGGTTATGCAAAGTGTGAGAACCCTCACTTGAAACCCTAATTTCCCCTAAATACATGCTTTATTCTAAGATTTAGACCACTTATTATATACCATTGCATGACATTTCCCATGTATTACAACATTTTTCATGCATTGCATTTTATTCCTTTTACTTGAAGAAAAATAGTTACTTGAGTTGATTTTTAATAATCCACCAATCATTTGTTTCCAAGTGGCTTTGTTTTGTATTAAGGACTTTAAAAGATAGGTTAGGGTTGTTAATTAAGTATTGGTACTGTGAGAACCCTCACTTGACACCCCAATTTTCCTTAAATACTTGCTTTATTCTAAGATCTAGATCCCTTAGTACATGCCCTTGCATGACATTTCCCATGTATTACAACATTTTTCATACATTGCATTTCATCCCTTTTTACTTGAAGAAAAACATTTACTTGAGTTGATTTTTAATGATCCACCAATAATTTGTTTCCAAGTGGCTTTGATTTGGATTAAGGACTTTAAAAGATAGGTTAGGGTTGTTAATTAAGTATTGGTACACTTGGAAGGGTGGAATTAGCATTGGTCAAAAGATCAAGAGAGATTATGGACAAAAATTGAGCTATGTGGCAAAACCCTAACCAAGCTTTTGTTTGACTAAAGGTTAGCTAAAATTTTAAAACACTTTGGCCCTTTTATTAACCCCCCTTATGGCCGAAATTTTAGACAAGAAAAGAAGAGAGAGAGCTCCAAAAATTTCAGCTTTCAAACACTAGCAACTTAGAGCAAAACAAATCCAAGAGAAAGATTGCAACTTAGTGAAAGTTTTCCTTCTAATCTGGGTACTAGATTCAAGCTTCAAGGCTTCAATTGGTTAGTTGATTTGGTGTTCTAAGCTTCATATAAGAAAGGTAAGTAATCCTTAAATTTTGGTTTTATAGTGTTTTAACATGTATTTGAGGTTTTCATGGCAAATTACATGTTGTTTGGACAAGATTTTGGGTTGAACTCTTGAATTAAGCAAGAGGAAATTGAGGTAGAAAGTATGCACACCAAGTGTTTGATGAAATGTTTACCCTTTGTTCATGGTTGTTTATGATGGATTTACATGTTTTAAAACCTCCTTTAAGCTAGATTTATACTTGATATGTGGTTTAAGTGCAAATCAATAGAAGATAAAGGTTGGTGACATGATTGGGGAAATTGTGGACTGTTTTGTACCATGGCTGACCGGCCTTTGTAGGAAGGGTTTTTCTTTGATTTTTGTGGTTTAATTACACCCTAAGCATGCTTAAACAACTTGGCTAGAGATTGGTTAAGTTCATGTGTGAATTGAAATGAATTTGGAGCAAGCAAAGTGGCTAGAAGGACTATTAGTGGACTGGTTTAGGTTTTGCAAGATGACTAGCTTATTATGGAACCCTTGTGCATGTTTATGTGTTGTATTTTGAACTCAAATGATACCAAGTGACTTAAGCTTCTGTATATGAACATTAGAGGACTGATTTGGGTGAATTTGAACCAAAACAAATGAAGTTAGCATGAGGAATTAGTGTGCACATGTAAGGGTTTGAGACTGATCCAGGTTGGGAAAATCAGCCAACTTTTCCGAGCTACTGTTTCTTATAGGGGACGAACTAGAACGTTTGTGAGATACCGTTGGAAAGCCCTTCGAGTCTAGTTTCCAACGCCACTGACGGCACCTAATTCTGATCTTCTTACAGTGAGATACGGCCATTTTACCGAGACTACGCGAGCACGACTGTGCACCCGCGAGAAACTTTTAAAAGCTTGAATGAATCTTTCCTTTTACCCAACTTTCATGCACTTGTTAAACTTGTTTATTCATGAACTTTTACTGCATTTTGGGCCTAAATCTTAGGGTGAATTGAGTATAGTTAATCGCTCACTTAGGCACCTACTGAGCTCACTTTGCTTGGAATTAGACCTAGTCGTTAACGTTTTCACTCGTTGCCCTAGGAGGGGGAAACGGTGGTGCACGTAATCGCGCGACATGACGCTTGACTGCTACTTTGCTTGCCAGGTGAGTGTTCCACTACCTGTTACCTGCTTATGTGAACTAACTGATTGCTTGAATTGCCACTGTTTGAGCCAAACCTTGTTTTAATGAAATGGAGGCGAGTGTGTACTTTATCGCACTTGACCTTCCCTATTTTCCACTGGGGCTCTGAGTACTATTATTATGAGATATAATCTCCCTATATGTGACTGTATGAGATGTGATTCATCTATATGTGACTGTACATAAGTTGATGGGTGATACCTCAACGACCATTGCCACTGTTTGGGGTACCCTACCTCATAGGCAAACCGGTTCTATTGAGCCAGCAAGGGCTTGTTCGAGAAGGCCGGTAAACCTTGGGGACTGTTTACTGTTCACTGGAAACTGGTATACTCGAGTATTACCGAACCACTGATTTGGAGTGTGGGCCCGGTAAGGGGTTGATTGGTGGACGGAGATGATAGAAAGTGGTGTTCTACGGACTGTATATTCCTCAAATACAAATGTTGACGGAGAGTCAACGGACCCCGGTATGATCAAGCTGAGGGGAATTTGGCTTTTGAAAGCCACCCATATCCTTAATTTGAATTGTGATTTAATTATTATTGTATTGCACGATATTTATTTGGTTATTTTATACTCTTATTTGGCTATGTGCTTACTTGCTTTACTTGGAACCTCATTGGGCGTTAGCTCACCCCATTCCCTTTGTTTTCCTTAACAGATCGGGGACGGACTTAGGATCAAGGGACTTACTAGCTTCCTTTTGCTTGAACTTGTAATCCCTCTTATTAAGAAGACTTTGCTTTTGACTTTTGTAAGTCTAACACTTAAGTTCGACCTGTGTTATTAAACTATAGTATGGATTGGTAAATGTAATGTTTAGTTGGCTTTTAAGTTTGGAAAGCTGGTTGTCTATTATTTACTTTCTAGGGTTTGTACCGTTTATTTGAAGTTATTGCACTGGATGTTTTGAGTTACTAGTTCTCTGATCGACCGAGTCCTGGCGAGAGCTGGGCAGGCAGTCCGCTGATACCCTAGGGTTCGCCCTAGGGAGAGGTGGGGCTGTCACTGGTGGTATCAGAGCCTAGGTTTGAATTGGCCTGGGCAAGTTAGTAAATTTCGTACTTAAGGATTATAATTAGTTTTCCCCCTTAAGAGTACTTAAGTTTTCTTTATCCTTGATGTAGGATGGACGGACATAGTGACCCTAGTGATAGCCCAACTATGGAGACGCCCCGTGGAGTGCTCCCGATGATTAAGTACCAGATCCGACCTCGAGGAGCCACTGTACGTTGGAGTCCGGCTAACCGCCATAGGCGTTGCGAGTGCCGCCATACCTATACCTACCCTAATACAGTCGTTTTGGCCGTAGTTGAGGAAAGGAAGGAGTTAGCGAAGGATAACGCTAGACTTGAGGCCGAAGTGAGCCAACTGAGGGAAACTAATAAGAGGCAAGCCGAGCGGATCAAGGAATTGGAGTACGATGTGGTCGAGGGCCAAGAAAGGGTAGATGACCTTTGCGCACAGCTTGGAGAAGCTCAGAAGCGCATGGTCACTAGGGCAAAGAAGGTGAGGACTAGAGCGGAGTCCATTCTCAACTGTTGTGATGACCTGATTGGGGAGGCGAGTGACGAGGCCTCTCAAGTTGGATCTGGGCCGGAAACTGACCCATCCGAGGATAAGGGGTCAGCTAGTCCCGCCACGGACTAAGCCTGTATTATAAGGTTACTTTTGTGGAGCATTTTGACTACTGTACATCGACAGGATAGGGGAGGTAGTGACTGGACGGTTGTATAGTTTCTTTTGACCGCTTATACTAGGGTTTTGTGTGTAATTGCTGTATTTGCACTTTTAAGGCTCGTACTTGATATTTTGGCTGTATTATCTTATAAATGACTGCTATGAGCCTTTGAATGTATAGTATTTTGACTATTGACTGTTGACCGTTGCCTTTTGACTTTGACTGTTGACTTTGACTTTTGACCTTTGACTTTGACTTTGACTCTTGACTCTTGACTTGACCTTATCTAAAATTGACATTTAACTGCTCTGCATCCCCAATTGTTTATCGTAGCCCCTGATTTCATTTCTTATGTGACTTTTGAATATGAGTAAGTACATTTCTTATTGCATACCCTATTTGCTTACCCTTTGGTAATTATACGTGGGCCTTAGGCCAGTAAGAAATAATGGAGACTAGGCAACGTGGTCGGGGCCGTGGACGTGAACCCAGGCAGGTTCCGGACCGAGAAGAGGAACAAGGGTCAGTCGCAAATCAGAACCAAGGACCCAGAGTCGAAGGAGGAGATCAGGTAGCTACGGCTATCAATCGCATGACCGATTTACTGGCTCGTTTGGTTGACCAGCAAGGTCAAGTACCTGGTAACCAGCAAAGGGACCCTGAAGTAGGAGAGGATAGGGCCCTAGAACGATTTCAAAAGTTCGCACCTCCAAAATTTCTTGGGGGACCCGATCCAGAAGTTGCCGAGCACTGGTTCGAGCGAATGGAGGACATATTCGCTGCTTTACATTACATGGAGGAAAGGCAAGTAACTTTTTCCGTTTTCCAGTTAGAAGGTGCGGCCCGTTCCTGGTGGAACGTAGTAAGGGCCAAGTGGGAAAGAGACCAAACCCCACGTTACTAGAGAGTTCAATGAGAAATTCCTTCCGCCCCTGATTCAGGAAAAAAGGGAGGATGAATTTATTAAGCTACGTCAGGGCACCTCAAGCGTGGTTGAATATGAGACCCAGTTCACTCGACTCTCCAAGTTTGCTCCAGAATTGGTAGTTAGTGAGCAAAGGCGCATAAGGCGGTTTATACAGGGGTTGAACGTGGAAATTCAAAAAGACCTAGCTGCTGCTCAAATTGATACATTCAAAGATGCTCTAGACAAAGCTCAACGGGTGGAGCAGGCTCGACTCCAGGTTCGAACTTTTAAAGCTAAGAAACGTGGCGCACCTGGTAGTGCCACTGGACGAGGTGAACAGACTGTAACCCCTCCAAAGTTTGGAAGAGGCGCGGGAGGAATTCGAATTGGTGGGACTCAAAAAGGAGGAGCTCCATATAGGGGAGCTCAAGGTGGAAAAGGGCAAGGACAATATAAGACTGTATCGCAAGGGGTTCCTACACCCACTCCGCGAGTAAGCTGTGGATATTGTGGTAAGGCGAACCACACTGAGGACGCTTGTTGGCGGAAGTTAAAGAAATGTCTACGCTGTGGAAATTTCGACCATCAACTTGCCACTTGTCCGGTTAAGAACCGTGAAGCAAATGAGGGCACACAACCGGAGAAGTCAAGCGCGAAGCAACCAAGTGCTAGTGGCGGTAGGCCAAAATCCTCTGCTAGAGTTTTCGCCTTAGACTACCAGCGAGCCCCTGAGTCCTCCGATGTAGTAGAAGGTACGATTCCGGTCTTTCATCGCTTGGCTAAGCTTTTAATTGACCCAGGAGCAACCCATTCATTTGTGAATCCTGCCTTTATGTGTGGTATTGATGTGAGTCCTGTTAAATTGCCGTATGACTTAGAAGTTAAAACACCTACTGGGGATCAAAGCCTAATTACCAATTTGGTTTACAAAAATTGTGAGATTTGGGCAGGAGAAAGGAAGTTAGTGGGAGACCTGATAAGTTTAAACCTTAAGGGGTATGATGTGATTATAGGCATGGATTGGTTAGCCCGTTATAATGCTCAGTTGAATTGTAAAACTAAGGTGGTGGAATTTTCGATACCCGGAGAAGCCACTCTAAGGTTGGACGTGAGAGGTAGGCTAGCCTCGTCCGCACTTGTTTCGGGAATTCGAGCTAGGAAGTTATTGAGTAAAGGGGCGCAAAGGTACTTAGCCTTCTTAATTAATGTTCCTGGAGATAAAGTGAAGTTGGAGGATGTCTTAGTAGTGAATGAATTTCCCGACGTCTTCCCCGATGAGTTGAAATCGACGCCACCAGAGAGGGAAGTCGAATTTAAGGTGGATTTGGTGCCTGGAACCGCTCCCATTGCAAAAACACCCTACCGAATGGCCCCCGCCGAACTTAAGGAACTAAAACTGCAGTTACAAGATTTGTTAGAGCGCGGATTTATCCGAGAAAGTGAATCACCTTGGGGAGCGCCTGTCCTATTTGTTAAGAAAAAGGATGGCAGTTTGAGGCTTTGTATAGACTATCGCGGCTTAAATGATGTCACGGTGAAAAATAAATACCCTCTGCTGCACATAGATGAGTTGTTTAACCAGTTGCAAGAGGCGGTGGTCTTCTCTAAGCTGGATTTGAGACAAGGGTATTACCAGTTACGGATTAGACAGGAGGATATACCTAAAACAGCTTTTAACTCCAGATACGGACATTTTGAGTTCGCAGTGATGCCTTTTGGTTTGACAAATGCTCCTGCCGCATTTATGGATTTAATGCATCGAGTCTTTAAACCCTTGTGACGACCCCACCGTACCCAGAGGCGTACCAAAGGGCTTAGCGGATCGCCTGGCTAGCTCGCGCCAGGACTCGATACTCTAAAACGAGAAATAGAGTTCACGCAAAAAGAAAATTCTATTTACACTATTACATCTTCAAAAGTTACATAGACTATTACATTAAGCCATACACACCACTAGTACCAGAAAGTAAACCCTAGAGAAACTACTAACTATAACCACAACAAATATATACATCTTACTAGTTAACTTATAACAAGTACTAGAATAAACATCAATTATTCTCTAAACCAAAAGTCTATACACCTTCCCAAGCTTTCCCCGCGTCGGCCCCTGCTAAGGAAAACAAATGGAATGGGGTAAGCTATATGCTTAGTGAATAATCGGGGGTAAAAACGTAAAATCACATCCAAATAAACATGTAAACCAAGATTTTTCACATCAATAGATAGAAATGTAACATCACAATAGTAGGATACGGATGGCTTCAAAGCCAATTCAATTCCCCGAGCTTGTCCACCTGTTGACACTCCGTCAACCAAAAACTCATAGTCCGTAGACTCCACTTACTTCCCCGTTCACCTTATCAACCCTCGCTGGCCAGTCAACAGCACACAGCAGCTCGAGCAAAACAAAATCACTTAGCTTTAAACAAAGCTTTAACAAAGAACGAAATCCCAAGGTTAGCATGGAACTAACTTCGACCAAGCCCTGACTGGCTCGAATAGTTCGTCTACCCTTGGAATCGGGCTGGAACCAAGCCCTGAGATATCCAATCTCTCATTAGATGATATCTCTCAATAAAGTACGCAACAAAGTACTCACCCCAACAGCACACAGCAAGGGGTTAAACTCAAGTCATGTTCATCCCAACAGCACACAGCAAAAGGGTGATTCTCAATACAAAGCATGTATTCTCACATATTAAATCAACAACAAGGTTGGGTTTAGGTCGAGTGAGATAAAGTACACCCTCGCCTAAGTACCCATGTAACATATACAAGGCACTTTGACAGTTTATCACATAAAACAACCCAATTATTCACTCAAACTAGATAGCACGCAAATCAACGCACTTTATACCTGTCCACCGACTCCGTCCGGTTCGTCACTGCCTATGACAGAAGATTATAGTCAACTATTAGTCAATCGACCATCACAAATGGCAATAAGGACTAAAACGGCCAAAACGGCAAAAACGGCCAAGAGATGCATGTGCGCGTGCGCGGAAATGAAAATGGTATGAAAACGAGTGGCACGGTTTTGAGCATAACTAGAGCTGTGGTTGTCGAATCAAGGTGTACTAGGTAGCGTCTCGAAGCTAAGACAAAGGGTTACAACTGTCATGAAGACAACTTATCCCAGTTTTTAGTAGATCTAGGTCGAATTTGTAGATTACTGAACCAAAACTCCAAAGCTGGTTTATACTTCTAATGAAAATTTGGGCGGCATGCCCCTTGTGTTTACCTATTTTCCAGCCATTTATGGCTTCATTATTTTCTTCAAATCAGCCCCAATATCACACAGAGGCAATATTACCACAATAGCCCTTCAACTAGGCTCAAAATAATCCAAGTACAACACATGTCTTAACAAGGCAACCGGAAATCAAGCTTAAAGGCAAATAGCTAAATGGCAGATTTGACGTCTCTTGGCGTTTCAGTCACAACTAAAGATACACCTATCGGTTTGGGATAAACTTTATGCCGTTGCGAAGCTAAGCTAGAGGGCTACAACTTTGATGAAGGCAACTTAACCTAATTCACAGTTTATCTAGGTTGAATATGCAAATCACAGATCCAAACGTTCATGGTCAGTCTGGTTGTCAGCACTGACTTTAACCGGTAATAACTCAAGCTACACAATTACGTTTGAGGCATTTTCAGAGGCGTTGGAAAGATAAAACATAGGGCTACAAGTTTTGTGTTTTGGCCAAAAGCTGGTTGGATACGAATCAGGGTGAAAAAACGAAGCCAAACTGGTGAAATCACAAAACTGTCTACGAAATGAAGCTTGTGGCAGTCAGGGTATTTCGGTCATTTCACATCCTACAATGCTCCGATAGCGCTGAAACTTTACAGAAAGCTATATAATAGCATTTCCTACAACTTTCATGTTTCGATCTAAGCCTGAATCGGCCTCTAACATGGACGAATTAAACAGGTCAGAAGCTAAACAAGTTAGTTTCAATTTCTGGAATTTGACCTTTTCCTTTAAAATTTCATATCCAATAAGCATTCAATCATCAAAACCAACCATTACTAACTCTATAACATCCATTACTAGATAAATAACCATAATCAAGGCTGAAATGTAAACCCTAGATGCATACTCCAACATCTCACTCCAAACTAACAAATTTACCGTCATAAGGCAAGATTAAGAGCTTCTAACTAAACTTTAACAAGATTAAATGCAAGAAAAGGATAGGAAACCATAATACCTCACCAAGGCTTCTTGCAAGAGAGGATCACAACCTTTCCCTCCAAAGTTTCACCACACAAAGCTTCTTAAGAACTAAAGGAGAAGTTTAATCGGTTTAGATTTTGGATTTTTCCTCAAATTAAGCTAAAAATCAAGATGGAAATTGAATGGTTTCTTCCCTCTTTTCCCTCTCAACCTCACGGCTGGAATGTGCAGAAATGGTGGCTGAAATGAAGCTTCAAGAAAGTTAAAATGATAGGAATTCATTTGGGTCAAAATTGGACAAGTGTCACCTTTTGATTGGAAGTCAATTTTTTTTCTTTTCTTTCTTGTTTCTAGTCCAAAATTTCGGCTGCATGAAGAAGATATTTAGGTCTGATTTTGGTCAAGTAATAACAAGGAGATTAAGGTAATAAAGTAATGATCAAGTGGTGCACTCAATCGGTAACGAACGGTACACATCGGTTCAACCCGTTTTTCCTTATTTCGCGCGTACTAGGGTTCTAACTTATAATTCACTCACTTATTATCATCACTTCTAATCGCATACTTTTTATTATATAAAACTCACTCTTAACCACCAAATTTAGTACACACACTTCATCAAGTGGTCACACGGCCGAAATACGCAAAAAATCCTAATTTACCCGAACTCGGAACCTAAAGGAAAAACCCTTGATTCTATGGTTGATTGTAGCTACTGAGGGAGTGAATGAGTAGTAAAACTATTCTAAGATAATGGATTCCAAATAAAAGGGAATTTTAGAAAAATTATGAGGGATTTTACAACTCCATAGAGTAAAATTAGGGTTTTGAGTAAAATATGAGGGATTTAAGAAAAACCTATTAGTCTCCAGTAAAACTAGGGTTTTGAGTATAAGTAGGGTTTCTTGTCTTTCTTAAACCAAACGTAAAGTAAAGAAACCGTAATATCCTCTTTGAGACTAAAAAAATTATCGTAAAGTTTGGGGTATCACAACCCTGCTTGGACCAATTTGTTGTAGTGTTTATTGATGATATTTTGGTATATTCTAAGACTCGAGAGGATCACGAACGGCATTTGAGAATAGTTTTGCAGACTTTAAGAGAGCATCAGCTATATGCCAAGTTTAGCAAGTGTGAGTTTTGGCTGGAGCAAGTTTCTTTTCTAGGACATATAATATCAAAAGATGGTATTGCGGTGGATCCAGTAAAGGTAGAGGCCGTATCGGAATGGAAACAACCAGAAACCCCAACGGAGGTCCGTAGTTTCCTAGGTTTAGCTGGATATTACCGGCGGTTCATCAAAGATTTCTCCAAGTTAGCTGGACCTTTAACCGACCTGACCAAAAAACATGGCCAATTTGTCTGGAACCCTAAGTGTGAAGCTAGTTTCCAGGAATTAAAGAAACGGTTGACCTCGGCGCCTGTCCTAGCCTTACCAAATGGGACAGATAGCTTCGCTGTATATACAGATGCTTCAAGGGAAGGTTTGGAATGTGTTTTTAATGTAGAATGGAAGTGTAATTGCCTATGCCTCTAGGAAATTAAAGCCCCATGAACGGAATTACCCCACTCATGACTTAGAATTGGCCGCTGTAGTTTTTGCCCTGAAAAAGTGGAGGCAGTACTTGTATGGAGTGACTTTTGAGGTGTATACCGATCACAAGAGCTTGAAATACCTATTTTCACAGAAGGAATTAAACTTGAGACAACGTCGATGGGTGGAATTTTTGGAGGATTATGACTGTACAATTAACTACCACCCGGGCAAGGCCAATGTTGTTGCAGATGCTCTAAGTCGAAAAGTGCAAGTGGCTGGTTTAATGGTTAAGGAGTGGAATTTATTGGAAGAGGTGAGTGAATGGAACCCGCGATTAGACCAACAGAGGGTGATTTTAGCCAATATCACGGTGCGGTCTGATTTGATAGATCGAATTAAAGAATCTCAAAAGAATGACCAGATGGTGCAAAAATGGTCAGAAAAGTGCGAGAAAGGAGAGATACAAGACTTTAAAGTGAGTTCCGAAGGTATCTTGAAATTTCGCGATCGGATAGTGGTGCCGCAAGATAAAACGATAAAAAGGGATATTTTAGAAGAGGCACATCGATCTAAGTATACAGTACATCCTGGAAGTAGTAAAATGTATCAAGATTTGAGAAGGTTGTATTGGTGGGATAAGATGAAAAAGGAAATTGCTCAGTTTGTCCAGAAATGTTTAGTGTGCCAACAAGTAAAAGCTGAACATCAAAAACCTTCAGGTCTTTGCAACCCCTTGAAATCCCTGAATGGAAATGGGAACATATAACTATGGATTTCGAATCGGGGTTACCCCGTACTCAAAAAGGGCATGACGCCGTTTGGGTAATAGTAGATAGGTTGACCAAGTCTGCTCATTTCTTAGCTATAAACATGAGGTATTCTTTGGAGAAATTGGCCCAACTGTACATGGACGAGATTGTGAGATTGCATGGAATTCCCGTAAGTATTGTTTCTGATAGAGACCCGCGGTTTGTATCCCGTTTTTGGCAGCAATTACAAGGAGTATTGGGAACCAAGTTGAACTTTAGCACTACTTATCATCCCCAAACTGATGGACAATCGGAGAGAACCATTCAAACACTCGAAGACATGTTGAGAACCTGTATCTTGGATTTTGGTGGAAGTTGGGGCAGTACATGGCTTTGGTTGAATTTGCATACAATAATAGTTACCATTCTTCCATCCAAATGGCACCGTATGAAGCTCTTTATGGACGGAAGTGCCGATCACCGATCTTCTGGGATGAAGTAGGGGAAAGAAAGATCCTAGATTCAACTACCATACCATGGATTGAGGAGGCTTATGAAAAAGTAAAGATGATACGTCAGAGACTTCAGACAGCTCAGAGTCGACAGAAGAGTTATGCCGATAATCAACGGAAAGATTTGGAGTTTGAAATTGGAGATAAGGTGTTCTTGAAAGTTACACCGCTTCGAAGTCTCACAGCGGAAAAGGAAAGAAGTTTCAACCGAGATATGTAGGGCCGTTCAAAATTCTCCAGCGAGTTGGCAACGTGGCATATCGATTGGAGTTACCAGTGAGTTTATCCAGAATTCATGACGTATTCCATGTGTCTATGTTGAAAAAGTATCATCCAGATCCCACTCATGTACTGAAGCTAGAGGAAATTGATGTGGATGAGTCGTTGACGTATGAAGAAATGCCAGTAAGAATATTGGATCGAAAGGTGAAAGAATTGAGAACTAAGCAGATACCCCTAGTTAAGGTTTTGTGGAGAAACCATGAGGTGGAGGAAGCTACGTGGGAAGTTGAGGAAGATATTTGTGCCAAATACCCTGAACTACTCAGTGATCAATGTGAGAATTTCGAGGACCGAAATTCTTTAAGGGGGAGAGAGTGTGAGAACCCTCACTTGACACTCCAATTTTCCTTAAATACTTGCTTTATTCTAAGATCTAGATCCCTTAGTACATGCCCTTGCATGACATTTCCCATGTATTACAACATTTTTCATACATTGCATTTCATCCCTTTTTACTTGAAGAAAAACATTTACTTGAGTTGATTTTTAATGATCCACCAATAATTTGTTTCCAAGTGGCTTTAATTTGGATTAAGGACTTTAAAAGATAGGTTAGGGTTGTTAATTAAGTATTGGTACACTTGGAAGGGTGGAATTAGTATTGGTCAAAAGATCAAGAGAGATTATGGACAAAAATTGAGCTATGTGGCAAAACCCTAACCAAGCTTTTGTTTGACTAAAGGTTAGCTAAAATTTTAAAACACTTTGACCCTCTTATTAACCCCCCTTATGGCCGAAATTTTAGACAAGAAAAGAAGAGAGAGAGCTCCAAAAATTTCAGCTTTCAAACACTAGCAACTTAGAGCAAAACAAATCCAAGAGAAAGATTGCAACTTAGTGAAAGTTTTCCTTCTAATCTTGGTACTAGATTCAAGCTTCAAGGCTTCAATTGGTTGGTTGATTTGGTGTTCTAAGCTTCATATAAGAAAGGTAAGTAATCCTTAAATTTTGGTTTTATAGTGTTTTAACATGTATTTGAGGTTTTCATGGCAAATTACATGTTGTTTGGACAAGATTTTGGGTTGAACTCTTGAATTAAGCAAGAGGAAATTGAGGCAGAAAGTATGCACACCAAGTGTTTGATGAAATGTTTACCCTTTGTTCATGGTTGTTTATGATGGATTTACATGTTTTAAAAACCTCCTTTAAGCTAGATTTATACTTGATATGTGGTTTAAGTACAAATCAATAGAAGATGAAGGTTGGTGACATGATTGGGGAAATTGTGGACTGTTTTGTACCATGGCTGACCGGCCTTTGTAGGAAGGGTTTTTCTTTGATTTTTGTGGTTTAATTACACCCTAAGCATGCTTAAACAACTTGGCTAGAGATTGGTTAAGTTCATGTGTGAATTGAAATGAATTTGGAGCAAGCAAAGTGGCTAGAAGGACCATTAGTGGACTGGTTTAGGTTTTGCAAGATGACTAGCTTATTATGGAACCCTTGTGCATGTTTATGTGTTGTATTTTGAACTCAAATGATACCAAGTGACTTAAGCTTCTGTATATGAACATTAGAGGACTGATTTGGGTGAATGTGAACCAAAACAAATGAAGTTAGCATGAGGAATTAGTGTGCACATGTAAGGGTTTGAGACTGATCCAGGTTGGGAAAATCAGCCATCTTTCCCGAGCTACTGTTTCTTCTAGGGTACGAACAAGAAATTTTGTGAAGTGCCGTTGGAAATCCCTTCGAGTCTAGTTTCCAACGCCGCTGACGGTACCTAATTCTGACCTTCCTACAGTGAGATACGGCCATTTTACCGAGACTGCGCGAGCACGACTGTGCACCCGCGAGAAACTTTTAAAAACTTGAATGAATCTTTCCTTTTACCCAACTTTCATGCACTTGTTAAACTTTGTTTATTCATGAAATTTTACTGAATTTTGGGCCTAAATCTTAGGGTGAATTGAGTATAGTTAATCGCTCACTTAGGCACCTAATGAGCTCACTTTGCTTGGAATTAGACCTAGTCGTTAACGTTTTCACTCGTTGCCCTAGGAGGGGGAAACGGTGGTGCACGTAATCGCGCGACATGATGCTTGACTGCTACTTTGCTTGCCAGGTGAGTGTTCCACTACCTGTTACCTGCTTATGTGAACTAACTGATTGCTTGAATTGCCACTGTTTGAGACAAACCTTGTTTTAATGAAATGGAGGCGAGCGTGTACTTTATCGCACTCGACCTTCCCCATTTTCCACTGGGGCTCTGAGTACTATTATTATGAGATATAATCTCTCTATATGTGACTGTATGAGATGTGATTCATCTATATGTGACTGTACATAAGTTGATGGGTGATACCTCAACGACTATTGCCACTGTTTGGGGTACCCAACCTCATAGGCAAACCGGTTCTATCGAGCCAGCAAGGGCTTGGTCGAGAAGACCGGTAAATCTTGGGGACTGTTTACTGTTCACTGGAAACTGGTATACTCGAGTATTACCGAACCACTGATTTGGAGTGCGGGCCCGGTAGGGGGTTGATTGGTGGACGGAGATGGTAGAAAGTGGTGTTCTACGGACTGTATATTCCTTAAATACAAATGTTGACGGAGAGTCAACGGATCCCGGTATGATCAAGCTGAGGGGAATTTGGCTTTTGAACGCCACCCGTATCCTTAATTTGAATTGTGATTTAATTATTATTGTATTGCACGGTATTTATTTGGTTGTTTTATACTCTTATTTGACTATGTGCTTACTTGCTTTACTTGGAACCTCACTGGGCGTTAGCTCACCCCATTCCCTTTGTTTTCCTTAACAGATCGGGGACGGACTTAGGATCAAGGGACTTACTAGCTTCCTTTTGCTTGAACTTGTAATCCCTTTTATTAAGAAGACTTTACTTTTGACTTTTGAAAGCCTAACACTTAAGTTCGACCTGTGTTATGAAACTGTAGTATGGATTGGTAAATGTAATGTTTAGTTGGCTTTTAAGTTTGGAAAGCTGGTTGTCTATTATTTACTTTCTAGGGTTTGTACCGTTTATTTGAAGTTATTGCACTGGATGTTTTGAGTTACTAGTTCTCTGATCGACCGAGTCCTGGCGAGAGCTGGGCAGGCAGTCCGCTGATGCCCTAGGATTCTCCCTAGGGAGAGGTGGGGCTGTCACAGGTACACTTGGAAGGGTGGAATTAGCATTGGTCAAAAGATCAAGAGAGATTATGGACAAAAATTGAGCTATGTGGCAAAACCCTAACCAAGCTTTTGTTTGACTAAAGGTTAGCTAAAATTTTAAAAACACTTTGGCCCTCTTATTAACCCCCTTATGGCCGAACTTTTAGACAAGAAAAGAAGAGAGAGAGCTCCAAAAATTTCAGCTTTCAAACACTAGCAACTTAGAGCAAAACAAATCTAAGAGAAAGATTTCAACTTAGTGAAAGTTTTCCTTCTAATCTTGGTACTAGATTCAAGCTTCAAGGCTTTAATTGGTTGGTTGATTTGGTGTTCTAAGCTTCATATAAGAAAGGTAAGTAATCCTTAAATTTTGGTTTTATAGTGTTTTAACATGTATTTGAGGTTTCCATGGCAAATTACATGTTGTTTGGACAAGATTTTGGGTTGAACTCTTGAATTAAGCAAGAGGAAATGAGGTAGAAAGTATGCACACCAAGTGTTTGATGAAATGTTTACCCTTTGTTCATGGTTGTTTATGATGGATTTACATGTTTTAAAACCTCCTTTAAGCTAGATTTATACTTGATATGTGGTTTAAGTTCAAATCAATAGAAGATAAAGGTTGGTGACATGATTGGGGAAATTGTGGACTGTTTTGTACCATGGCTGACCGGCCTTTGTAGGAAGGGTTTTTCTTTGCTTTTGTGGTTTAATTACACCTTAAGCATGCCTAAACAACTTGGCTAGAGATTGGTTAAGTTCATGTGTGAATTGAAATGAATTTGGAGCAAGCAAAGTGGCTAGAAGGACCATTAGTGGACTGGTTTAGGTTTTGCAAGATGACTAGCTTATTATGGAACCCTTGTGCATGTTTATGTGTTGTATTTTGAACTCAAATGATACCAAGTGACTTAAGCTTCTGTATATGATCATTAGAGGACTGATTTGGGTGAATTTTAACCAAAACAAATGAAGTTAGCATGAGGAATTAGTGTGCACATGTAAGGGTTTGAAACTGATCCAGGTTGGGAAAAACAGCCGATTTCCCTGAGCTACTGGCAGCTCTAGGAGACGAACTAGAATGTGTAACAGGTACCGTTGGAAAGTCCTTCGAGTCCAGTTTCAACGCCGCTGACAGCACCTAATTCCGACCTTCCTACAGTGAGATACGGCTGTTTTACCGAGACTGCGCGAGCGCGACTGTGCACCCGCGAGAAACTTTTTAAACCTTGAATGAATCTTTCTTTTTACCCAACTTTCATGCACTTGTTAAACTTGTTTATTCATGAACTTTTACTGCATTTTGGGCCTAAATCTTATGGTGAATTGAGTATAGTTAATCACTCACTTAGGCACCTAATGAGCTCACTTTGCTTGGAATTAGACCTAGTCGTTAACGTTTTCACTCGTTGCCCTAGGAGGGGGAAACGGTAGTGCACGTAATCGCGCGACTTGACGCTTGACTACTACTTTGCTTGACAGGTGAGTGTTCCACTACCTGTTACCTGCTTATGTGAACTAACTGATTGCTTGAATTGCCACTGTTTGAGCCAAACCTTGTTTTAATGAAATGGAGGCGAGCGTGTACTTTATCGCACTCGACCTTCCCCCATTTTCCACTATGGCTCTGAGTACTGTTATTATGAGATATAATCTCTCTATATGTGACTGTACATGAGTTGTTGGGTGATACCCCTTCAACTATTGCCACTGTTTGGGGTACCCTACCCCATAGGTGAATCGGTTCTATCGAGCCAGCAAGGGCTTGGTCGAGAAGGCCCGATAAACCTTGGGGACTGTTTACTGATCACCGGAAACCGGTATACTCGAGTATTACCCAATTACTGATATGGAGTACGGGCCCGGTAGGGGGTTGACTGGTGGACGGAGATTGGAGAAAGTGGTGATCTACGGACTGTATATTTTTTAAATGTAAACGTTGACGGAAAGTCAACGAGCCCCGGTGTGATCAAGCTCAAGGGAATTTGGCTTTTGAAAGCCACTCGTATCGTTAATTTGAACCGTGATTTATTTATTATCGTATTGCACAGTATTTACTTGGTTATTTTATACTCTTATGTGACTACGTGCTTACTTGCTTTACTTGGAACCTCACTGGGCTTTAGCTCACCCCACTCCCTTTGTTTTCCTTAACAGATCGGGGACGGATTTAGGATCAAAGGGCCTTACTAGCTTCCTTTTTTATTAAACTTGTAATCCTTTTGTTGTAATGACTTTATTTTCGACTTGTGTAAGTTTAAATACTCAAGTTTGACCTGTATTATGTAATTCTAGTACAAAGTGGTAAGTGTGACTTTAGTTTGACTTCTTAAGTTTGGACAGTTGGTTGGACGTTTACTTGCTATTAGGGTTTGTACTCTTTGTTTTAAAGTTTTCCATTGAGTATATTGAGTTACTAGTTCTTTGATCGACCGAGTCCTGGCGAGAGTTGGGCAGGCAGTCCGCTGATACCCTAGGGTTCGCCCTAGGGAGAGGTGGGGCTGTCACAGGTGGTATCAGAGCCTAGGTTTAAATTGGCCTGGGCGAGTTAGAAATTTCCGACTTAAGAATTATATCTGGTTATTCCCCTTAAGAGTACTCACGTTTCCTTTATCCTTGGTGTAGGATGGACGGACATAGTGGCCCTAGTGATAGTCCTGCTGGTGAGACGCCCCGTGGAGTACTCCCTATGATTAAGTACCAGATCCGGCCTCGAGGAGCCACTGTACGTTGGAGTCCGGCTAACCGCCATAGGCGTTGCGAGTGCCGCCATACCTATGCCTACCCTAATACTGTGGTTTTGGCCGTGGTAGAGGAGAGGAAGGAGTTAGCAAAGGGCAACGCTAGGCTTGAAGCCGAAGTGAAGCAACTGAGGGAAACCAATAAAAGGCAAGTTGAGCGGATCAAGGAGTTAGAATATGATGTGGTCGAGGGCCAAGAAAGAGTTGATGACCTTTGCGCCCAGCTTGGAGAAACCCAAGAGCGCTTGGTTAAGAGGACAAAGAAAGTGAGAGATAGAGCTGAATCGATCTTGAACATTTGCGATGACTTGATAGGGGGAGGCGAGTGACGAGGCTTCCCCACGTTGGAGCTAGGTCGGGGGAGCTGAACCGCCGGGACGGGGAATCAGCTAGTCCTACTGGCAGATAAGGCCTTCACCGTTAAGTTACTTTTGTGGGGGATTTTGGCACTACTGTCACTAGACAGGGATAAGGGAGGTAGTGACTTGGTGGTTGGTAATGAGTTTCTTCTTGACCGCTTGTACTCACGGTTTCTGTTCGAATGTAACTGTAATTTGACACTTTTAAGGCTCGATACCTTGAACATTTGGCATGTATTATCTTGTAAATGGACTTGCTATGAGCTAATTGAATGTTATAATATTATTTGACTATTGACTGTTGACCCGTTGGACTTTGACTTTGACTTTGGAACCATTGACTTTGATTTTGGACCTGACCTTATTAAATTTGAATTTAACTGCTCTGTTTCCCCAACTTGTTGTATCGTAGCCCTGAATTTTCATTTCTTTTATGTGACTTTGGAATATGAGTTAAGTACTTTCTTATGCATCCCTATTTGCTTACCTGTTGTATTATACGTGGGCCTTAGGCCAGTAGTAATAATGGAGACTAGGCAACGTGGTCGGGGCCGTGGACGTGAACCAGGCAGGTTCGGACCGAGAAGAGGAACAAGGGTCGGTCGCAAATCAGAACCAAGGACCCAGAGTGAAGGAGGGACCAGGTAGCTACGGCTATCAATCGCATGACTGATTTACTGGCCCGTTTGGTTGACCAGCAAGGTCAAGCACCTGGTAACCAACAAAGGGACCCTGAGTAGGAGAGGATAGGGCCCTAGAACGTTTCAAAAGTTCGCACCTCCAAAATTTCTTGGGGGACCCGATCCGAAGTTGCCGAGCACTGGTTCGAGCGAATGGAGGACATATTCGCTGCTTTACATTACACGAGGAGAGGCAAGTACTTTTGCCGTTTTCCAGTTAGAAGGTGCGGCCCGTTCCTGGTGGAACGTAGTAAGGGCCAAGTGGGAAAGAGACAAACCCCACGTACCTGGTTGAACTTTACTAGAGAGTTCAATGAGAAGTTCCTTCCGCCCTGATTCAGGAAAAAAGGGAGGATGAGTTTATTAAGCTACGCCAAGGCACCTCAAGCGTGGCTGAATATGAGACCCAGTTCACTCGACTCTCCAAGTTTGCTCCAAATTGGTAGTCAGTGAGCAAAGGCGCATAAGGCGGTTTATACAAGGGTTGAACGTGGAAATTCAAAAGGACTTGCTGCTGCTCAAATTGATACATTTAAAGATGCTCTGGACAAAGCTCAACGAGTGGAGCAGGCCCGACTTCAAGTTCGAACTTTCAAGCTAAGAAACGTGGCGCACTGGTAGTGCCCTGGACGAGGTGAACAGAATGTAACCCCTCCAAAGTTTGGAAGAGGCGCGGGAGGAGTTCGAATTGGTGGGACACCAAAAGGAGGAGCTCCATTAGAGGGTCAAGGTGGAAAGGGCAAGGACAATATAAGACTGTATCGCAAGGGGTTCCTACACCCACTCCGAGTAAGCTGTGGATATTGTGGTAAGGCAACCACACTGAGGACGCTTGTTGGCGGAAGTTGAAGAAATGTCTCCGCTGTGGAAGTTCCGACCATCAACTTGCCACTTGTCCGGTTAAGAACGTGAAGGAAATGAGGGCGCACAACCGGAGAAGTCGAACGCTAAGCAACCAAGTGCTAGTGGGTAGACCAAATCTCTGCTAGGGTTTTTGCCTTGGACTACCAGCGAGCCCCTGAGTCCTCGATGTAGTAGAAGGTACGATTCCTGTATTCCACCGCTTAGCTAAGCTTTTAATTGACCCTGGGGCAACCCATTCATTTGTGAATCCTGCCTTTATGTGTGGTATTGATGTGAATCCTGTTAAATTGCCCTTTGAAGTTAAAACACCTACTGGGGATCAAAGCCTAATTACCAATATGGTTTACAAAAATTGCGAGATTTGGGTAGGAGAAAGGAAGTTAGTGGGAGACCTGATAAGTTTAAACTTAAGGGGTACGATGTGATTATAGGCATGGATTGGTTGGCCCGTTATAATGCTCAATTGAACTGTAAACTAAGGTGGTGGAATTCTCGATACCCGGAGAGGCCACTCTAAGGTTGGACGTGAGAGGTAGGTTAGCCTCGTCTGCACTTGTTTCGGGAATTCGAGCTAGGAAGTTGTTGAGTAAAGGGGCGCAAGGTTACTTAGCCTTCTTAATTAATACCTCCGGAGATAAGTGAAACTGGAGGATGTGTTAGTAGTGAATGAATTTCCCACGTCTTCCCGACGAGTTGAAATCGATGCCACCAGAGAGGGAAGTAGAATTTAAGATTGATTTTGCCTGGAACTGCACCGATTGCAAAAACACCCTACCGAATGGCCCCGCCGAACTTAAGGAATTAAAACTGCAGTTACAGATTTGTTGAGCGAGGGTTTATCCGAGAAAGTGAATCACCTTGGGGAGCGCCTGTTCTATTTGTTAAGAAAAGGATGGCAGTTTGAGGCTCTGTATAGACTATCGCGGCTTAAATGATGTCACGGTGAAAAATAAATACCCTTTGCCGCACATTGATGAGTTGTTTGACCAGTTGCAAGGGGCGGTGGTTTTCTCTAAGCTGGACTTGAGACAAGGGTATTATCAGTTACGGATTAGACAGGAGGATATACCTAAAACGGCTTTTAATTCCAGATATGGACATTTTGAGTTCGCAGTGATGCCTTTTGGTTTAACAAATGCTCCGCCGCATTTATGGATTTAATGCATCGAGTCTTTAAACCCTACTTGGATCAATTTGTCGTAGTGTTTATCGATGATATTTTGGTATATTCTAAGACTCGAGAGGATCACGAACGGCATTTGAGGATAGTTTTGCAGACTTTAAGAGAGCATCAGTTATATGCCAAGTTTAGCAAGTGTGAGTTTTGGTTGGAGCAAGTTTCTTTTCTAGGGCATATAATATCGAAAGATGGCATTTCTGTGGATCCAGTAAAAGTAGAGGCCGTATCGAGTGGAAACGACCGAAACCCCAACTGAGGTCCGTAGTTTCCTAGGTTTAGCTGGATATTACCGTCGGTTCATCAAAGATTTCTCCAAGTTAGCCGGTCCTTTAACCGACCTGACCAAAAAGCATGGCCAATTTGTCTGGAATTCTAAGTGTGAAGCTAGTTTCCAGGAATTGAAGAAACGGTTGACTTCGGCGCCAGTTTAGCCTTACCAAATGGGAAAGATAGTTTCGTTGTTATACGGATGCTTCAAGGGAAGGTTTGGGATGTGTTCTAATGCAGAATGGAAGTGTAATTGCCTATGCCTCTAGGAAATTAAACCCCATGAGCAAATTACCCCACTCATGACTTAGAATTG
The DNA here is from genome assembly GCA_023065735.1 of Coffea humblotiana. Taxonomy (NCBI): domain Eukaryota; kingdom Viridiplantae; phylum Streptophyta; class Magnoliopsida; order Gentianales; family Rubiaceae; genus Coffea; species Coffea humblotiana. The sequence continues at coordinate 35,485,371 of CM041213.1, read as the reverse complement.
GCCGCTGTAGTTTTTGCCCTGAAAGTGGAGACATTACTATATGGAGTGACTTTTGAGGTGTATACCGACCATAAGAGCTTGAAATACCTATTCTCCAGAAGGAGTTAAACTTGAGACAGCGTCGATGGGTGGAATTTTTGGAGGATTATGACTGTACCCATTAACTACCACCCGGGCAAGGCCAATGTTGTTGCAGATGCTTTAAGCCGGAAGGTGCAAATAGCGGGATTAATGGTTAAAGAGTGGAATTTGTTGGAAGAGGTGAGTGAATGGAACCCACGATTGGACCAACAGAGGGTGATTTTAGCCAATATCACGGTGAGGTCTGATTTGATAGATCGAATTAAAGAATCTCAAAAGAATGACCAGATGGTGCAAAGATGGTCAGAAAAAGTGCAAAAAGGAGAGATACAAGACTTTAAAGTGAGTTCCGAAGGTATCTTGAAATTTCGCGACCGGATAGTGGTGCCACAAGATGAAACGATAAAAAGGGACATTTTGGAAGAGGCACATCGATCTAAGTATACAGTACATCCTGGAAGTAGTAAAATGTATCAAGATTTGAGAAGGTTGTATTGGTGGGATAAAATGAAAAGGAAATTGCCCAGTTTGTCCAAAAATGTTTAGTGTGCCAACAAGTGAAAGCTGAACATCAGAAACCTTCAGGTCTTTTGCAACCCCTTGAGATCCCTGAGTGGAAATGGGAACACATAACTATGGATTTCGTATCAGGGTTACCCCGTACCCAAAAAGGTCATGATGCCGTTTGGGTAATAGTAGACAGGTTGACCAAGTCTGCTCATTTCTTAGCTATAAACATGAGGTATTCTTTGGAGAAATTGGCCCAACTGTATATGGACGAGATTGTGAGGTTGCATGGAATTCCCGTAAGTATTGTTTCTGATAGAGACCCCCGGTTTGTATCCCGTTTCTGGCAGCAATTACAAGGAGTATTGGGAACCAAGTTGAACTTTAGTACTACTTACCACCCCCAAACTGACGGGCAATCAGAGAGAACCATTCAAACACTGAAGACATGTTAGGACTGTATTGGATTTTGGTGGAAGTTGGGGGCAATACATGGCTTTAGTTGAATTTGCATACAACAATAGCTATCATTCGTCCATACAAATGGCACCGTATGAAGCTCTTTATGGACGGAAGTGCCGATCACCGATCTTCTGGGATGAAGTAGGGGAATAAAGATCCTAGATTCAACTACCATACCATGGATTGAGAAGGCTTATGAAAAAGTAAAGGTGATACGTCAGAGACTTCAGACAGCTCAGAGCTGACAGAAGAGTTATGCGATAATCGACGGAAAGACTTGGAGTTTGAAATTGGGAGATAAGGTGTTCTTGAAAGTTACGCCGCTTCGAAGTCTTACGGCGGGAAATGGGCAAGAAGCTTCAATCGAGATACTGTGGGACCGTTCAACATTCTCCAACGAGTTTGGCAATGTGGCATATCGATTGGAGTTACCAGTGAGTTTATCCAGAATTCATGATGTATTCCCACGTGTCTATGTTGAAAAAGTATCATCCAGATCCCACCCATGTACTGAAGCCAGAGGAAATCGATGTGGATGAGTCGTTGACTATGAAGAGGAGGCCAGTGCGAATCTTAGATCGAAAGGTGAAAGAATTGCGAACTAAGTAGATACCCTTAGTTAAAGTTTTGTGGCGAAATCATGAGGTGGAGGAAGCTACTTGGGAAGTTGAGGACGAGATTCGTGCCAAATACCCTGAACTACTCAGTGATCAAGGTGAGAATTTCGAGGGACGAAATTCTTTAAGGGGGAAGAGAGTGTGAGAACCCTCACTTGAAACCCTAATTTCCCCTAAATACATGCTTTATTCTAAGATTTAGACCACTTATTATATACCATTGCCATGACATTTCCCATGTATTACAACATTTTTCATGCATTGCATTTTATTCCTTTTACTTGAAGAAAAATAGTTACTTGAGTTGATTTTTAATAATCCACCAATTATTGTTTCCAAGTGGCTTTGTTTTGTATTAAGGACTTTAAAAGATAGGTTAGGGTTGTTAATTAAGTATTGGTACGCTTGGAAGGGTGGAATTAGCATTGGTCAAAAGATCAAGAGAGATTATGGACAAAAATTGAGCTATGTGGCAAAACCCTAACCAAGCTTTTGTTTGACTAAAGGTTAGCTAAAATTTTAAAACACTTTGGCCCTCTTATTAACCCCCTTATGGCCGAACTTTTAGACAAGAAAAAGAAGAGAGAGAGCTCCAAAAATTTCAGCTTTCAAACACTAGCAACTTAGAGCAAAACAAATCCAAGAGAAAGATTTCAACTTAGTGAAAGTTTTCCTTCTAATCTTGGTACTAGATTCAAGCCTCAAGGCTTCAATTGGTTGGTTGATTTGGTGTTCTAAGCTTCATATAAGAAAGGTAAGTAATCCTTAAATTTTGGTTTTATAGTGTTTTAACATGTATTTGAGGTTTCCATGGCAAATTACATGTTGTTTGGACAAGATTTTGGGTTGAACTCTTGAATTAAGCAAGAGGAAATTGAGGCAGAAAGTATGCACACCAAGTGTTTGATGAAATGTTTACCCTTTGTTCATGGTTGTTTATGATGGATTTACATGTTTTAAAATCTCCTTTAAGCTAGATTTATACTTGATATGTGGTTTAAGTGCAAATCAATAGAAGATAAAGGTTGGTGACATGATTGGGGAAATTGTGGACTGTTTTGTACCATGGCTGACCGGCCTTTGTAGGAAGGGTTTTTCTTTGCTTTTGTGGTTTAATTACACCTTAAGCATGCCTAAACAACTTGGCTAGAGATTGGTTAAGTTCATGTGTGAATTGAAATGAATTTGGAGCAAGCAAAGTGGCTAGAAGGACCATTAGTGGACTGGTTTAGGTTTTGCAAGATGACTAGCTTATTATGGAACCCTTGTGCATGTTTATGTGTTGTATTTTGAACTCAAATGATACCAAGTGACTTAAGCTTCTGTATATGATCATTAGAGGACTGATTTGGGTGAATTTTAACCAAAACAAATGAAGTTAGCATGAGGAATTAGTGTGCACATGTAAGGGTTTGAGACTGATCCAAGTTGGGAAAAACAGCCGATTTCCCTGAGCTATTGGCAGCGCTAGGAGACGAACTAGAACGTGTGACAGGTACCGTTGGAAATCCCTTCGAGTCTAGTTTCCAACGCCGCTGACAGCACCTAATTCCGACCTTCCTACAGTGAGATACGGCTGTTTTACCGAGACTGCGCGAGCGCGACTGTGCACCCGCGAGAAACTTTTTAAACCTTGAATGAATCTTTCTTTTTACCCAACTTTCATGCACTTGTTAAACTTGTTTATTCATGAACTTTTACTGCATTTTGGGCCTAAATCTTATGGTGAATTGAGTATAGTTAATCACTCACTTAGGCACCTAATGAGCTCACTTTGCTTGGAATTAGACCTAGTCGTTAACGTTTTCACTCGTTGCCCTAGGAGGGGGAAACGGTAGTGCACGTAATCGCGCGACTTGACGCTTGACTACTACTTTACTTGACAGGTGAGTGTTCCACTACCTGTTACCTGCTTATGTGAACTAACTGATTGCTTGAATTGCCACTGTTTGAGCCAAACCTTGTTTTAATGAAATGGAGGCGAGCGTGTACTTTATCGCACTCGACCTTCCCCATTTTCCACTATGGCTCTGAGTACTGTTATTATGAGATATAATCTCTCTATATGTGACTGTACATGAGTTGTTGGGTGATACCCCTTCAACTATTGCCACTGTTTGGGGTACCCTACCCCATAGGTGAATCGGTTCTATCGAGCCAGCAAGGGCTTGGTCGAGAAGGCCGATAAACCTTGAGGACTGTTTACTGATCACCGGAAACCGGTATACTCGAGTATTACCCAATTACTGATATGGAGTGCGGGCCCGGTAGGGGGTTGACTGGTGGACGGAGATTGGAGAAAGTGGTGATCTACGGACTGTATATTTTTTAAATGTAAACGTTGACGGAGAGTCAACGAGCCCCGGTGTGATCAAGCTCAAGGGAATTTGGCTTTTGAAAGCCACTCGTATCCTTAATTTGAACCGTGATTTATTTATTATCGTATTGCACAGTATTTACTTGGTTATTTTATACTCTTATGTGACTACGTACTTACTTGCTTTACTTGGAATCTCATTGGGATTTAGCTCACCCCACTCCCTTTGTTTTCCTTAACAGATCGGGGACGGATTTAGGATCAAGGGCCTTACTAGCTTCCTTTTTTATTAAACTTGTAATCCTTTTGTTGTAATGACTTTATTTTCGACTTGTGTAAGTTTAAATACTCAAGTTTGACCTGTATTATGTAATTATAGTACAAAGTGGTAAGTGTGACTTTTAGTTTGACTTCTTAAGTTTGGACAGTTGGTTGGACGTTTACTTGTTATTAGGGTTTGTACTCTTTGTTTTAAAGTTTTGCATTGAGTATATTGAGTTACTAGTTCTTTGATCGACCGAGTCCTGGCGAGAGTTGGGCAGGCAGTCCGCTGATACCCTAGGGTTCGCCCTAGGGAGAGGTGGGGCTGTCACACAAAGTGACAGAATTCTCCACAAGTTGTTGTTGGTTTGGCTCATCTTGCACGAATGGAACTAGGTCGTAATAGGTAGCTGGAATTCCTTCAATTCGAACAACAAAATCAGAATGTAATGAACCAGAAAATTGACTAAGATAGGTCGGAACATCATTATCGAAATAATAAGGATGGTTAGAACAAGTTCCAAGTGTAGAAACTCCCTTTGAAACTTCATTAATCCTCCCAACAAGCAAATCAGGGTCATGGTTGAATTTGAACATCAATGGATAGCAAAGAGATACAACACTTAAGATGCAAACGCCATGAAAAGTGTGATATTCTCCAATGGATTTAGGAATAGAACATGTCATGATCAACTCAATTTCTCCTTGCTTAACCTGCATAAAAGTAGAAACACTAAACACGGCAAGATTAAGTTTGTTAGTACAATGATAAGCTCTGCTGACATCATTGACTTTGGCAATAAGTGATTACTTTTCCTCAATAGCCGATTCCCTCAAGGCAATTTTTCCCTCATGCTTAACTTTGGCCTCAACCTTTTTCTTTCCTCTCGAGTTTTTCCCTTTCTCATTCTCACTCAATTCTAGCTCGAGTTTACTCAACTTTTTGATTGTTCACTCTCATTTTGCACTTCACACTTCTCAACTTGCTCTACCTTCTGGTCATTTTGCTCAAATTGATGTTTCAAATATGCTAAGTCAACACAAAGATGCTTAGAATTGAGCGACACAAGCCTGGTATGACGGCAATTAAATGTGAAGGAATACTTATTAGTATATCCATCATATTTGACTTCTTGATTAAACATCCACCATTGTCCCAACAGCACATGTGTCACTTGAATGGGAACTACATCACACAACACCTCATCCACATATTGGCCAATACGAAAAGGAACAAGTGTGTGCTTAGTAAGCCAAATATCACCACTAGCACTTTGCAACTTGTAAGGTCGAAGATGATCAATAGTTGGAAGATTCAATTTCTCAACCAAGATAGTACTTGCGAGGTTAATTTCACAACCCTTATCAATGGCTAAGCTACAAACTCTATCCTTGATGTGGCAATGAGTATAGAACCAATCATTTTTTTGAGCTTTGATGATTTCCAATTGCTCAGTTATCTCACGCAATGCCACAACATTTATTCCTTTAGGCACAAGATGGTGAAGCTCCAGTTGTGCATTCGTTTGTCTCATACTTATATTACCTGCAAAACTCAACAAACGTTAGTAGAAAATGCCTCATTCACTCTCTTAAGTGTTTCACTCACTCTCGTGTATCACTCAAGTATTTAAAACACTCTAATGTTCTCGCCAATCACTTCTCAAGTCACTTGATTGATTTCTTTGAAGAATTCAGAATTTTCTCAAAGAAATTCAATCAAACCTTCACCAAATTCACTCAAAATGTGGCGTATTGGTTGCTGGAATTTTAGGGCTGATTGGACTGTTATAGTGACTCAAAAAAGGCAGCACAACATGCTGAAAATTCCCAGATTCTAGTCCGCAAAAGGTAACTCAAGTTTTGGAAGTGTTTGACTTGACAAGGACTCAATTTGGAAATTAACAACTAGTTAAATCCTAGACTGATTGGGACTCTTTTTGGGACTTGTAGACACGAAATAACCTGGAAAAAATACCCAAAGACACAAATTTATATGGCTAGACAGATTATAGAATGCAACTATCAAGAACAATGGATGGCGGATGATGCGGATACGGGTGCGCAACAACTTCAACCTTGGGTCAAAGATCCTTTGGTCAACATTGGTGGTCCGATGACAAGATCAAGATCCAAGAGGGTGAAGGAAACTTTACAAGCCTTGATCATTCACCATACAAGCAAGGAGCAAGCTAAGTTTGAAAATTTGGTGGACCATGAAGTTACCTTTTTCACTTGTACGTTTGAAGTGAAAGAATGATCTCATACTTGTTAGTTTATTAGTAGTTGTTTTAAAGCTGCCTAGTTTAGTAGTTGTTAATCGCACAAAGGACATGTTGTCGCTGAGTTTTAATCCTTTTAGTAGTTTTATTAATTATTGGGCCTTATCGGGAAGCCATAAAGAGCTGGCTCTTTATGTGGGCCGAATTCCTATTCCTAGTCAAGGTAGGTGAGTTGTCAATCCTTACTCCAAACGGATTTGCCCTAGTTCCAGCCTATAAAAAGGCATCTCTTGTACGAGTAAAGGGGAGAATATTACAACCAGAAATCGTGAGGAATTTTCCTTCAAGTTCTTAATCGAACTTACTCTTGAATTCTTGAGTTCATAGCTTAGGATTCAAATCAGACTTTATCGATTAGTTTGTTCCCTAATCGTGGTGTCTTTTCATCCATCATTATTTGCTTAAGGTTGCTGATTACCTTCGTGTGTCAGAGGTTTTGAGTTCATGAGAATAATCGCGTTCAATTTTCATTGGGAGAAAAGGTCCAACTCTGATATTACAAAGTTGGGAGGTTCTAGGAGGGTTTTCCCCTAGAGTTGCTCATCAGTTGGTATCAAGAGCATCAGGTTAATTCTCTTTCAATTGAAGTTGTTCATATCTTGTTAGTTTGTGTCTTTTGTCAAAAAAAAAACTGTAGCGATTTACTGTTCATCGTACTGTAGCGTACTGTTCATGTACTGTTCATCCGCGGAACTATTCATCCGAACACAAAAAAATCTGTTTGGGTGTTGTCTTTTTGTATTTTCTATCCAAATTTCATTCTTAAGTCTGTTATACTTGTGTTTGGGTTGTTAGGGTTTAAAAATAAAAAAAACAAACAAAAAAAAAGTCACGTACCTTATATTGTTTTAGTGTCCAAGTTGCTGGAATTTTCTTTTGAGTATTGCTGAAATTCTGTTTTGCCTATTTCTTGAATCTTTGTTGTTGTTCTTGCAAACCTTGGACACCATAACATAATTTGGGGAAGATCTTGAGCTTCTTGAACAAAATTCTTGAAGTTCTTGGACCACCAAGTCTTGTTTTGAAAGTTCTTGAACAATAAATCAAGAACTAGGGTTTTCTTGGAATTTGTATAACCTTTCATCCGTTTCTTGAACTTGCTAGTGTGACCTGAATTTGTGTTCCTTGAAGAGCCAAAACAAAAAAAAACGGAAAAAAAAATGAATAAGAAAAAGAAAAGGAAGAAAAGAAGTAATCGGCTCTCACACAAAGGAAATCAGGTTTCCTAATCTTGATTGGATTCCCAAATCTTGGGTTTCCAAATCTTGATTAGTTTCCAAATCTTGATTGGTTTCCAAATCTTGATTGAATTTCAACGACCCCAAACGACCTAACCAACCCCAAACACACCCAAATCAGTTTCCAAAACCAAACCTAAACTGCCACAAACACCTTAGCCAAACCGCCTTTGAATTCTTGAGTTTCTACAATCGGTTGAGCTAGTTTTTGCGAACCGATTTGACTGAAATTTGAGGACTGATTCTTGCATTATTTGAGCACCCCAAAAGCACCACTTACCCTCCAAAATATTGACCACAAACTCAGCAAAACAGCAGCTCAAAAAAGTTCCAGCTACGGGTAGAGTTTTTCTAAGATTTGCAAAAATTCTGTTTTGTGTCTTGTTACTTGCTTATAGGGTAATTAATTCTGGAATTTTTGAGAGTTTGAGTTGTTTTAAGAACTTCGAGAAGGGAAATTGAGAGTGAGTGTTTTCCTTGAGTGATACACTAGTGCTTTGCAAGGTAGACTAGGATACACTTGTTTTGCAGGTTTGACAATATGTCTCAAGAGGGGAACATACCCGAGCCGACTGAGACCGAAGTGTCATTCAAACTGGTGCTCCAAGCTCTTCGAAAACAAGCGGAGAGACATGAATTTGTGATGACACAATTATCCGACAGGTTGGCTGCCATTGAGATGCGAGATACCGGAGATACACACAATAGGGTTTCGAGTATTCAGAATGCTGATCATGATGCGGATGATGAGGGATATCATTCTAACGCCTCATTTCGATCAAGGAAAAGCCAAAGGGGAGCGAGGGAACACAAACATAAACCCAAGTGAGAGAACGAATCTCTCAAGAGGAGGGGTTCCATGCAATCTATCTCTTTAAAACCGGTTTATACAAGAGGTGATAAGAAGGTTCATTCAACATTTTCTAGACCTAAACCTAGAGTTGAACCACCTCATGCGGAGTCATTTTGGGAGACATATCAACGTCTTCTACACCAAAAACAAATGGAGTCAAATGGATGCTATCAAAGTGAGTTTTCTAAGAAGGAGGAAGCTGACCCTATTCCCAACAAAGAAGTATCTCATCCTATTGAACCATTTGTTATGGAGGTTGATAATGAGAAAACAATCGACGGTGTTAAACTAGATAAAGAGATGGAAAAATCTGATGAGATGAGTGGTAAAAAGGAAGAAAAAAGAGAAAGTGAGCCGATTTTGAGCAAAAATGTGAGGGCTTATTGTTTTCCTAATGAACTTACCTTTGCTTTGTTTAGTGTTTCTTCGTTTGTGCAGATTAAGCAAAGTCAAGTAAAGTTAGTCATGCCATGCTCCATTCCAAAGTCACTTGTACAATTCACTAGTTTTCATGGAGTTTGTCTTTTAGGAATTAAATCTATTTGGGATCACCTCATGGAATAATTTCAATTCAAATCTGTCCATACCAAAGGGGAATCAATTCAAACCCACCATGAAGGGAGAATTCCAAATTTTGACTCTCATTTGCTACCTATGGTTCATTCATCATCTTTACCTTCTTTTGAGTATAATTTCCATCCTAACACTTGTATTTCTTATGCAGATTTTGAAGGAAAGTGTAAAAGGCTAGCAATGCCTTCTCAAGTTGAATCAATTGGTGGAAGGAATAATGAAGTGTCAAAGGGAGTTTTCACACTTAAAACTTGTTCTATACCTTCTTACCATTTAGTTGATGATGTACCATTACTTCTTTACCCAATTTCTAATTTGTTTCAAGTTGAAGGTTATTTTGTTTTTGTAAATTGTAAAGCTGTCCAAAATTTTCCAGTTTTGCTCAAAGACTTACAACCTGATTTCGTACTTATTCCAACTAAACGTGGTGATCTTTCATGCTTATTCACACATCCAAAAGCTGGTGGCCAAGTGCTCAATTTGTCAACTTCAACTTGTGCTAGTTCGAGTCACCCTCATGAAGTGGAATTCAATTGTTTGCTACCTTATATGTTGGAAGATGAGAAATTGTGTGTCACGCAAGATCCCAAAGCTGTCCTCCACGAGTTGTTTAGTGCCTCATCCATGCAACAAGTTGCTCCCATTTTATCCATGCAAGATGATTCAAATCAATGTCAACTAGTGCTGGATTTTACACCTTTGCACAATCAAGGTGCTAATGTGAAAATCCATTACCAAAGGCTAATTAGAGAGTTTTGGATTGCCACCTGGGATTTTCACATGCCTTACACAAGCTCTTTCCTACCTTGGCGCATGTCCTTGTTTGAGAGCTTCTCGAAGTTGACCAAACGACATGCAACATGGCTCGTAGTCACTCATCTATTTCCAACATTGCTATCCTTTAAGCGCACCGTCGATTTGTGGACAAATCGTTTTCAAGAGGAGGGGAATGATATGATCCGGATCCCCCATTCATGATTTTATTTCGTGTCCTGGAGAGGATAAATGACAATGCCTACAAATTGGAACTTCCAAGTGAGTATGGCATAAGTGCATCTTTTAATGTGGCTGATCTATCTCTTTTTGACTTTGATACAGACTTTGAAGATTCGAGAACGAATCCTTTCCAGGAGAGAGGGAATGATGCGGATACAGGTGCGCAACAACTTCAACCTTGGGTCAAGGATCCTTTGGTCAACATTGGTGGTCCGATGACAAGATCAAGATCCAAGAGGGTGAAGGAAGCTTGATCATTCACCATACAAGCAAGGAGCAAGCTAAGTTTGAAAATTTGGTGGACCATGAAGTTACCTTTTTCACTTGTACGTTTGAAGTGAAAGAATGATATCATACTTGTTAGCTTAGTTAGTAGTTGTTTTAAAGTTGCCTAGTTTAGTAGTTGTTAATCGCACAAAGGACATGTTGTCGCTGAGTTTTAATCCTTTTAGTAGTTTTATTAATTATTGGGCCTTATCGGGAAGTCATAAAGAGCTGGCTCTTTATGTGGGCCGAATTCCTATTCCTAGTTTAGGTAGGTGAGTTGTCAATCCTTACTCCAAACGGATTTGCCCTAGTTCCAGCCTATAAAAAGGCATCTCTTGTACGAGTAAAGGGGAGAATATTACAACCAGAAATCGTGAGGAATTTTCCTTCAAGTTCTTAATCGAACTTACTCTTGAATTCTTGAGTTCATAGCTTAGCATTCAAATCAGACTTTATCGATTAGTTTGTTCCCTAATCGTGGTGTCTTTTCATCCATCATTATTTGCTTAAGGTTGCTGATTACCTTCGTGTGTCAGAGGTCTTGAGTTCATGAGAACAATCGCGTTCAATTTCCATTGGGAGAAAAGGTCCAACTCTGATATTACAAAGTTGGGAGGTTCTAGGAGGGTCTTCCCCTAGGGTTGCTCATCAGCGGAAATTTTGAAATCCTAGATGGAACTCTACCCAATTGCACTAGGCTGTAATTTTTTGGGAAGTTGTAACAAAGTTTCTTGGGTGGTTTTGGGAGGATTAATTGCTAGTTTTCTGGTTTCGTATGTGTGTAAGGGGTTAGCAATCTGAATTCGGTAATTTGAGTGCAACTATGATTTGTTTTACAAACCCAAGTCAACTTGGTTTCCAAATTCAAGTTTGCTTCCTTTCTTTGTGAGTCCGAATCTGGTTTCCTTTTCTTTCCTTGCGTTCTTCCCTCTCTTTTTTTTCTTTTTTTGAACGCAACCAAATTTTTTTTTCTTTCTTTTCAATTTGGATCTCCCTTCAAGAAACAAAATTTTGGTTTATGGTTTTGCACAAGATCAGTCCTCAACCTTCAAAAAACAAGAATTAGGGTTTGGTTGTTCAAGATATGGTAAACTTGACTTCAAGAATCCAAGAACCCTAGATTACCAACGAAATACTTCAAGATTCACCAAAGAATTTCCAGAAATTCAAGATATTATCAAGAACTTCCAAGAAACAAAGGGAATCAGCCACGGTATGCAAGAAACACAAGAATCAATATGACCCAACTAGAAACCCTAGGCTTGAAGCTTTGGGTCTTCAAGAACAAGACAACCAACCACGATTTAGACAGCAAAACACAAGGACAGCCACGAATTCAACAAGAAATTAATGATCAGATTTTTTCGGATGAACAATGTCGTGAACAGTAATGATGAACAGTACCGATTTTTTTTGTGCCCCTCAACGATTTCAAGACTCAAGAACAAGATCAAGAAACACGACACAACCAACAAGGAATACAATTCGGACAACAAGGATAATTTGCATACAGCAAGGAATACTAGATAAATAGACTAGCGACTCAATATTTTATTTTATTTTTACACAAGAATTTGAATTGGAAACAAGAAGATATGACTCGAACACAAAAGAAAAAAGAGGATATAACCTGGTAGTTGTCAACTAGTTCTGAATACTAACTGATGTGACACGAACTCGTTGAAGACGAATCCCATGACTCACTCGCACAACCTAAACAACTACATCGAAAGTTTGGCAGCGCAAAATTTGACCCTAATAATCATACGAGTTACGAACAATATTGATACGATCTCAACCCGTAACTAATCGAATTAATGAACCAAATTGTAGGTAGAAGAACGCCACAATCAAGGAGGTACTTGATTGATAAGTTCAGATTGAATAACTTAAGAAAACTCTCAAGTATTCAAAGGAAACTCTTGGACAAGAGAAAGTGAATAAAACTCACAAGTTTATTGTAAAATCTGATTAACTAAAAATATTGGAGAAGACTAGGCTATTTATAGCCTTACAATGACTCAAACCTAAAGTTATTTGGACTTAACTAAACCCTAAAACTAAGGACTAGAGTTTCGGCCAAACTAGGGATAATGTTGGCCAAATTATTAAGATAAAATAATGACTAGGGTTCGGCCACAATAATGACAATGTTGGCCGAATTTATTAAGCTGAAATTAACAACCAAATCAGCAAGATAAATTGTAACATCCCGTATTTTCAAAAATGACATTTTATGTGTTAATTTTGGTTTATTAATTTTGGCAATGACATTTTACGTGCAAATTGTGGTTTATGAATTTTGGCTTAAGGATTTAAAATTTTTCCAACATCCTAGTTTTGTAAACTTGATTTTTGTTTGTTAATTTTGGTGTAATTTGATTTATTAAGTTTGCCCTTAAGATGTTTAAAATTTTGTTTTAAAAAACCCTAGTTGAATGCAAAGGTGATTTTCTTGACACCCTATTTTATAAGAAACTTGATTTTTGTGAAAAGCCTAATTTATTTATCAAACACTAGTTTTCCCTCAAACCAAAAGTTGGTTCTTCAATTGAGATCATGAGTGATAATGAGAGTTTGTGCGAAGGATGAATTATTGATGATTGGATTAATTAAGTGTCATTAGTGATTTTGGGTTAAGTTTAACTTATGGCCTATGGAGTCAATTGGAAAGAATTCAAATGGTTTGGGCAAGGATGCAAGGATTGGAAAATTGGAAGATTGATATCTCAAGTTTTCTACTAACTAAGCAAGCAAGATAAGAAGAGAGAAGGAGAAGAGGGGCTTGGATGAAATAAGGGGAAACTTGTGTCTTAATTATTAGGCAAAGTTAATAAGAGTAGCAAGAGAGGTTTGGACATAACAAGAGAAAGAAGGAAAAAGGACTGTCCGGTGGAAGAACCAAAGAAAGAAAGAAACGAGAGAAACCGGGAGAAAGAAAAAAAAAAGAGAGCAAAACAAGAAGTGAAAAGAGAGGAGATGATGTGTGCACGGCCCTTAGCCCAAGTAATAACCCCGTTCGAGTTCCATTGGGTCCAGTCACACGTGCACGGGCCTAGTCACTCCAAGCCCTTGTGCGAAATGTCCAAGACCAACAGGGAGTCCATAGGGACATCGAAGGCTTGGAAGGAGATAATCAAGTCATCTACACGATGACCCAAGCCCGTGAAGAATCAAGAGGGCCTCCAAGTAGGTTGGTCGACTAGGCCCTAGGCCTTAGTGCTAGATTTCCATTTTGTTTAGAGTTGGATTAGATTGTTAAATTAGGTCATGGGCCGGCCCATCTTGTCCAAAGAGTGGCCGCCCCCTTGCTTGCTTTATTAGGGTTTCGTTAGTCCCTTGACCTAGCTCCTTAGCCTATATAAAGGCTCACTTTGTACGGTCAAAGGGTTACGCAATTTTGATAATAAACACTAGTTTTGTTTCTCTTCAATTGTTGAGAGCAACTTGTTCCTTTACTTGCTTTGGCAAGGGTTTTGAGCAATCTTGTGCTTGTCCTAGATTGTTCCACCGACCTATCCACTAGAGCATTCATCTCTATTGGAGTTGTCGTTCTACCACCTTTAGTCAATTCGTGTCGTCCGTATTGATTCTAGGTTCCGCAATCCAAGCGTTGGACAATCTCGCTAGATCCTTGGGCAAACGTGCTACGTGTCTCGAAACGTGTTGATCGAGGACCGTATCAGTTGGTTTCAGAGCTTAGGTGGAGGTATTCTTCGTTATATCCTTGTTTTTTTTTCCTCTTTGTATCATCTAGAATTCGTTGTTGTCCGCTGCCTTATTCACAAAAAAAAAAAAGGTACTGTTCATCGAGTACTGTTCACGTCACTGTTCATCCGCGGCACTGTTCATCCGAAACACAAATCTGTTTGGGTGCTGTCTTTTTGTGTTTTCTGTCCAAATTTCATTCTTGGATATTGTGTTTGAGTTGTTAGGGTTTATAAACAAGAAAACAAAAAAAAAATATTTGCGACGGCTAGGGTTTCACTTGTGCGGCTAGGGTTTTGTTTGTGCAAGTTTCTTTTGTGCCAAATCTGTCCAAGTTTCTTTTGAGTCATCCAAGGTGTTTTACTTGTGTTTCAAATCTGACTTTTGGTAAACTTGGTGGGTATTTGTGAATCTTGAAGAGGAACCTACAAGATTTAGGGGTTTCTTGAAGTTCTTGATGCCTATCTTGAAGTTCTTGAAATTCTTGAAACGTATCTTGCTAAGTTCTTGAGGGTTTGTGGTGTGAATTGGTGGCTGACCCAAACCTGGAATTTTTTTACTCCATTCGGCCAAGAGTTCTTATTGTTTGAGTTATAAAAAAAAAAAATTATTTTGACTATTCATCGGTACTGTTCACCATCACTATTCACCGTCACTGTTCATTGGGGTACTGTTCATCAACGGTACTATTCATCCGAACAAAAATTGTTTGGGTGTTGTCTTTTTTGTGTTTTCTGTCCAAATTTCATTCTTGGATCTTGTGTTTGGGTTGTTAGGGTTTAAAATCAAGAAAAACAAAAACAAAAATTGCGACGGAATCTATTAGGAAACTAAGTAGATAATTTGGATAACTCCTCTATTTCCACTTGGACACATTCCTACATTCTAGGAGCTAGGGTTTCCATTTGATTCCGTTCACACTAGCATTAGTTTCCAAATCTGTCCGCCATTAACTTCCTTCCAAAAACGTCCATTTTTGTTTCCTTTTGCAATCCATCTTGTGTCTTACTTCTTGAATACTCTTGTGGAGAAAGTTGGTTGCATTCATTGGACTTGAGCAGCATCTCTCAACTATCTAAACCAACAGGTAAAGGTAATTGGTAAGATCATTAGAGTGTTTTGAGTGACAAATACGAGAGTGAGTGAAACACTCAGGGAGCGAAGTAAGGATATATTTGTAGTCTTTTCTTGTTCACTAACCTTTTTGCAGGTTCCCTCATACATCATGGCGAGTACAAGACGCATAAAAGCTAGCCCACAACATTGTCTTCCTAATCC
The DNA here is from genome assembly GCA_023065735.1 of Coffea humblotiana. Classification (NCBI taxonomy): domain Eukaryota; kingdom Viridiplantae; phylum Streptophyta; class Magnoliopsida; order Gentianales; family Rubiaceae; genus Coffea; species Coffea humblotiana. Next base: position 35,469,931 of record CM041213.1, on the reverse strand, counting down.
TACGGGAGTCAAAAAAGTGGCATTACGTGGTGTTGATGAGCAATTGGACCTCGTCAAATCTCAGCTGCTTGGTTGGTTTTATACTCGTTGTGGTGTGAAAGATAAAATTTGTAGCTTGGCCATTGATGGGAGTTGTGAAGTCAACCTTGCAAGTGCTATCATGGTTGAGAAATTAAATCTTCCAACCATTGATCATCTTCAACCGTACAAGTTGATGAGTACTCATGGTGATGTTTGGGTTACTAAGCACACACTTGTACCTATTCAAATCGGCAAATATGTGGACGAGGTGTTGTGTGATGTAGTCCCAATTCAAGTGACACACGTGTTGTTGGGCAAAGCATGGATGTCGAGACGAGAAGTTAAATATGACGGACATACTAATAAGTATTCCTTCTTATTTAATGGTCGTCGTTTTGTACTTGTATCACTTACTTATGACCAACTTTGTATTGATCTAGCATACATGAAAAGTGAGATTGAGTGTTATAGAATGGAGAAACAACTAGATGAGGGAATTGTGCCTGAAGAGGTAAAACCCGAGGGAGTTGAAAGCAATGAGATGAAAGGATCAGTTGTTGAACTAGAAAAAGAGATGGAAAAATCTGATGAGATGGGTGGTAAAAAAGAAGAAAAGAGAGAAAGTGGGCTGATCTTGAGCAACCCGGTGAAGGCCTATTATTTTCCTAACGAACTTACCTTTGCTTTGTTTAGTGTTTCTTCTTTTATACAGATCAAGCAAAGGCAAGTTGGGCTGATCTTGGTGTGCTCCATTCCAAAATCAATTGTAGACTGTGCAAGCCTCCATGGAGTTGGTCTTCCAAGAGTTAAACCCCGTTGGTATCAATTCATGGAATAATGTCAACTCAAATCAGTCCATACCAAAGGGGAGTTGATTCGAGCTCATCTTGAAGGGACGGCTCCACATTTTGGGAATGGTTGTGGACCAAGGGTTCGCTTAAAGAACAAGTACCTCAATGACCATTGCCACTATGATTTTCGTCTTGCTCTTGGTCCACATGAACCTCCAACATCACCAAATCCGCCTTGGTGCCTTGCAAGTGTCTTCGAGTCGGAGTTCGATTTCATGGGATACCCATCACACCGCTTTGAGGACCCTTATCTCATGACCACAAACGATCAAGTTGAGCATACATTGAAGATGGTTTGTGCAATTCAAGATTCGACAAGGGTTATTTGCCAACTTAGCACGTGGGTTTTGCATTGGATGACATCTGTAGCCATCATAACAAGATTGAGTCGAAGGCATGTGACTCGTCTTGTCACCATTCGTGCTTCAATTTGTGGGCAAATTGCTCTCAAGTGGAGGGGACTGATGTGTGTATGGCCCTTAGCCCAAGTAATAACCCCGTCCGAGTTCCATTGGGCCCAGTCACACGTGCACGGGCCTAGTCACTCCAAGCCCTTGTGCGAAACGTCCAAGACCAACAGGGAGTCCATAGGGACAGTGAAAGCTTGGAAGGAGATAATCAAGTCATCTACACGATGACCCAAGCCCATGAAAAATCAAGAGGGCCTCCAAGTAGGTTGGTCGACTAGGCCCTAGGCCTTAGTGCTAGATTTCCATTTTGTTTAGAGTTGGATTAGATTGTTAAATTAGGTCATGGGCCGGCCCATTTTGTCCAAAGAGTGGCCGCCCCCTTGCTTGCTTTATTAGGGTTTCGTTAGTCCCTTGACCTAGCCCCTTAGCCTATATAAAGGCTCACTTTGTACGGTCAAAGGGTTACGCAATTTTGATAATAAACACTAGTTTTGTTTCTCTTAAATTGTTGAGAGCAACTTGTTCCTTTACTTGCTTTGGCAAGGGTTTTGAGCAATCTTGTGCTTGTCCTAGATTGTTCCACCGACCTATCCACTAGAGCATTCATCTCTATTGGAGTTGTCGTTCTACCACCTTTAGTCAATTCGTGTCGTCCGTATTGATTCTAGGTTCCGCAATCCAAGTGTTGGACAACCTCGCTAGATCCTTGGGCAAATGTGCTACGTGTCTCGAAACGTGTTGATCGAGGACCGTATCAGGAGAAATCAGAAAAATTCCAGCCATGGCTTGCTGATCTTTAACTGTGACCAAGAGAAGGAAAAAAACTGGAGCTGCAGACTGATCTAGCTTATTTTCCAGCTTTATTTTCTTGAGGATAAAAGGTAAAATTGATTCAATAACTCTTGATTTTTATGGTATAACTTGAATGAATGACTGGAATTTGAATTTAATGAGTAAGAGCTGATTTGGAAGGCTGGAATTTCATTGGTATGAAGTTGATTGAATGAACTCCCAGAAATTTCATTTCTATTTTAGTTTCTGTCCGAATTTGTTCTGGATATTCGAATATGATGGAGGCTGAATTAGCCTTGGCACAAAACTTGAAAGTTGTATAGAATTGAGTATAGATTATGCCTGTAAATTTTCAGCTCAATCGGAGTAGGGTAGCCTTTGAAATGACTATTTTACCCCCGCTGCCCTGTTTCTGTCAAAAATGATAATCAGCCTCGGTAATTGGTTAGTTTGACCGGGAATATTACTGAATTGATTGTCCATGTCTTCTTAAGAATTGTAGCCTTTTAGCTTAGCTTTCAAATGGATTTGGAATCACCTGAATCGGAGTTGTGTGTGCTGAGATATGACTGTCTGAATCTGGTCTGTCTATAAATCTGAGTTTGAACCTGACATTGAAACGTTTGGGACCTTTTTCGTGTTTTTGACCTATAAGGAGTAAATCTGGGCAGAAATGGTCTTCACAAAAGTTGTAGCTCTATCTCTTAGCTTTCCAACGCATTTGGAATCGCTTGAATCGGATTTCTGAATGTTGCGTTATGCCTGTTTGAGTATGTCCTGTTCTTCAGCCTGCGATAGATCATTTGCTGGACTGTTCTTGCTAAATCTGGGGCATTTCTGAGTTGAGCTAGCTAAAAGTGTCTTCATGAAAGTTGTCAAGAACAGTATTTTATATCCACTTGTAAATTATTAGGTTGTTTGACCAAGTTTTGCACATGAAACGGTTAAAACGTTCTTAACCGGCAAAACTGTCCAGCATAACCATTAACTTCTTGAGGCAGTTCACTTCAGCTACTGTCTCAGCCGCATTTGACCCTGAAAACATTGGATTTAGCCTTTGATATCTTCTTGAAAGTTGTAGATATATGTCTTATCTTCGAAACGGTATAAGGTTCACTCCAATCCGATAAACGTAGCTCAAATTGGGACCAAAATGCTATAAAATGTCAAATCTGCTGTTTAGCTTTTTGCCTTCAAAACTGCTTTCCGATTGTATTATTACACTTGTGTTGTACTTGGATGATTTTGGAGCCTAATGGAGGGGCTATGTTAGTAACATTACTTGTGTGTGATTGTGGGGCTGAATTGAGAAAATAAGGAAGCCATAAATGGCTGGAAACTAGGTAAACACAAAGGGCGTGCTGCCTAAATTTGCACTCGAGAGTTAAGTAGAGGTACGTGCGACTTGAGTAAGGATTTGAGAACGAATATCACTTGAATCGTCTAGAATATTCACGTCTTCTTTTATAGATGTATATAAGTTGGAATTCGGCCGAAACTTGTATTCTTGGAAAAATGAACTTTACGACTAATCGGTATACGTTTTCTCTATTCCTTCGACTCACATGGTATTTCAGAGTATAGTTGCATCAAAGTTTCAAAGTTTTAAGAGCGAGCATAAGTTTTACGAATACTCTAAATGAGTTTCAATTATGTGATTCTCGTTAAACGAAACGTTTAAGTTTCGAACCTTAGTTACTTTCAAAAGCTCTTAAACAATGTTTTATCGCAGATTTGGACTCCACACACGGAGTAATACCCGAACGTAACCCATAAAGGCACCGCATCTTTTGGTGAGTGCTTCCAAATACCTTATTGAACTGGACACTTGTTTTCAATACTTGACCAATGTGATTTAATGATATGTAATTTGTTTGATCGGGCAAGAGTGTACTTTATCGCACTTGCCCTAATCTGATATATACTAGTTTATTATTGCAATTGACTTGATATACTTGTACTTGACTTGTAAGTGCTGAGCGGCAGTATGTACCACACTCAATGTGAGTGGGAGGTGCCTCTCATTCCCGTCTCCGTACTTTTATCTTGATTCAATCGATTGGAGATGTTATCTCATCGACTTCTTGGGAACCCAAACCCCACTGGCTAGTTAATCGAGTCGAGTCGGCAAGGGTCTGGTCGATTAGATAACGTACCATGGGTATCTAGTGTTGTCGAGTGGAGTGTTATCTCCTCGACTAATCGATATACTCGAGTATTACCACCAGTGTTTTACTTAGAGTTCGGGCCCGGTAAGGGGTTTGGATGGTGGACGGAGAGTAGTTTAAGTGGTGCTCTACTGGATTGGTTACTTACTTGAAAGTTGACGGAGTGTCAACTATTACTTGATCAAGCTCTGGTGATGCAATGGGAATTTGGCTCCTGAGAGCCATCCGTATCCTTATACTTTGGAATAATTAGTACTTATCGTGTTATTGTTTCGTTTTAAAAGCAAAGAATTTTACATTCGTTCATTTTGAGATTTGCTACCTGAAGTGTTAATGCTACTTTTATACACTTGTTATGCTCGCTATTTTGCTACGTAATACTTGCACTTTTAAATAATGGTCAACTTGCTATTTGGAACCTCACTGGACTTTTAGCTCATTCCACACCATTTGTTTTCCTTACAGGGGGTACGAGCAAGGCGTGAGACTGGTACAAAAGAGCGTAGTATAGTTGTTTTTGAATTTTGTAATTGTACTCGCACTAGTCGCTCGATTAGAGTTGAATGTATTGAGAACTTAAATCTTTTGATGTATTTGGGATTGTATGGGTGGTTGAGATAGAAATGAATGTAGTTGTATGTGCCAAATCTGGGAACTGTTATTTCGTCTATTATTGAGGTTGCATCCTATTTTATTTGATGTAAGCGAGTGAGTTTTGGCGAGAGTTGGACAGGTGGTCCACTAAACCCTAAGGTACGCCCCAGGGGGAGGTGGGGCCGTCATATAAATGACAAATAAACCCTTGCTTAACAAGACTAAATAAACAACACAACTTGAAACTTGAATAACTTGAACATGTGAAATCTTCATGGACTAGAGTGGGGGATCCGAATCATATCACAAACCTAGGGTCCCAATCTGATACGATACTTACCGGTATCCCACGCAACCTTATAATTTCGTCCAAGTACAACTTAGCTAATTTTTCCAAGGAGTACTTCATACCAATCGGTAAAAAGTGAGCAGATTTGGTCAACCGATCCACTATTATCCAAATAGCGTCGTGACCTCTCTAAGTCCTTGGCAGCCCTGATATGAAATCCATAGTGATATTCTTCCATTTCTACTTAAGTTTCTCCAAAAGCTGTAATAACCCAGACGGCTTCTGATGCTCGGCCTTAACTTGTTAGTAAGTGAGATAGGCCCGAATAAATTGGGCAATTTCTCTTTTCATATTTTTCCACCAATAGAGGCTCTTCAAGTCTCAATACATTTTTTTACCTCCAAGATGCACCGTGTACTTGGAACGGTATGTTTCATCCAAAATTTCCTTCTTTAGCTCTTCATCTTTTGGAACCACTAGGCAATTTCTAAATTTTAACACTCCATCAGTCCCTAAATTGAAGTCGGAGTTTTCCCCTTTTTGAACTTTCTCAATCCATTTTTGCACCTCAGGGTCTTCTTTTTGAGTTTCTTTGATTCGATCTAATAAGGTAGACTTTACGGTGATATTTCCAAAAATCACCCTCTATGGCTCAAGACACGGGTTCCAAACGTTAAGTTCCTCTAGCATGTGTCATTCTCTCACCACTAGGCTGGCCACTTGTACCTTACGACTTAGGGCATCCGCCACTACATTAGTTTTTCCAGGGTGGTAGTTAAGCGTACAGTCATAATTTTCCAAAAATTCCACCCATCTACGTTGTCTCAAATTCAACTCTTTCTGAGAGAATAAATAATACTTAAGACTCTTATGATCAATGAAAATCTCGAAAGTCACCCTATACAGTAATGTCTTCACTTTTTCAAGACAAACACCACTACCGCTAACTCCAAATCATGGGTCGGGTAATTCTGCTCATGAGGTTTCAACTTACGGGAGGCATACGTAATTATTTTTCCATTTTGCATTAACACACATCCCAAATCATCCTTTGAAGCATCTGTATAAATCATGAAACTATCTCCTCCATTCGGCAATACTAATACAGGTGCCTTCGCAAACACTTCTTCAGCTCCTGGAACCTTTTCTTGCATTTAAAATCCCATATAAACTTGCCATACTTCTTAGTCAAATCGGTTACGGGTTTTGCGATTTTAGAAAAGTTCTTGATAAACCGACGGTAATACCTCGCTAACCCTAAGAAACTCCGAATTTCGGTAGGATTTTCTGGTTGTTTCCATTTAGAAACAACTTCTACCTTAATTGGATCCACAGTAATCCCTTCCTTAGAGATTATATGAATTAGAAAGGCTACTTCTTCCAACCAAAACTCACACTTATTGAACTTAGCAAAAAGTTGGTACTCTCTCAAGATTTGCAAGACTATCCTCAGGTACCGTTCATGAGATTCTCGAGACTTAGAGTACACCAATATGTCATCTATGAATACCACCACAAATTGATCCAAATACGGCTTAAAGACTCGATGCATCAAGACATAAATGCTGCTGGCACATTAGTTAACCCAAAAGGCATAACTGCAAATTCAAAGTACCCATATCTCGAATTGAAAGTGGTTTTAGACACATCCGCTTCTAGGATCCTCAACTGGTAATAGCTCTACGTCAAATCCAACTTGAAAAATACCACGGCCCCTTGCAGTTGATCAAATAATTCATCTATGTGAGGCAAAGGGTATTTGTTCTTAATGGTCACATTGTTCAAGCCTCGATAGTCTATACATAGTCTTAAGCTTCCATCTTTCTTCTTAACAAAGAATACCGGAGCTCCCTACGGTAAATCACTTTCTCTAATAAAATCTCTTTCTAATAAATCTTGCAACTGTAATTTCAATTCTTTTAATTCAGTTGGAGCCATCCTATAAGGCGTCTTAGAGATAGGTGCCGTCCTCGGAATTACATCAATCTTAAACACTATTTCTCTCTCCGGAGGCAACGTCTCTAATTTCTCGGAAAAGACATCGGGGAATTCCTTTACTACTAGCAGGTTTTCTAACTTCACCTTATCCCCAGGTGTATTTATAAGAAAGGCTAGATATCCTTTATCCCTACTACTCAACATTTTTCTAGTTTGAATTCTCGAAATTAGAACAGACGATGCTAGTCTATCCCTCATATCTAACTTCAAAGTAGTTTCCCCCGGGATGCGCAACTCTACTAATTTCATCTTACAATCCAATTGAGTATGGTATCGAGCCAACCAATCCATTCCAAGTATCACATCATATCCCTTAATTGATAGACTCACTAAGTCTGCCAACAATTTCCTCTCACCAATCCAAATCTCACAATTTCTATAAATCTCACTAGCAATTAGGCACTAGTCCCCCGTAAAAGTCTTAACTTCCAAATCAAAAGGTAATAAATCACACTTTACATCTATACTATTCATAAAGCTAAGATCGACAAAAGAATAGGTTGCCCCGAGATCAATTAAAACCCTAACTAGGCGATGAAAAACGGGGATCGTACCTTCCACCACTTCAATTTAAATGAGTTTCTCCAACATAAAAAATAAAACTATTTTTAAGGAAATGGATCAAAGTCTCATCTTGACACTTATGAAAAGAAGTTAAATTTTGGTGCAAATGAATTTACTATTCATAAAAAAAGAGAAGTAAGATATATTAAATCTTTTCATGTAAATAACTCTTTGGTTATATGTAGTTTTTGTTGTCAAAAAAGTTACATGAAAAATTATTGTTATGTGAGGAAGAACATGAGAAGAGGCATAAAATGCATATAGATAGTTAGACATGATACTAACTCTCAACAACCCAAAAATTAAAGAGTACCAAATATTATTTCTTGAATTCTTGTGTAGGTAAATTTGGTGAACATCATTAAGAAATCAAAGTGGTTCATAGATAGTGGATGTTCAAGACACATGACCGGTGATCCATCACAATTTATTGAGTTCAAACCAAACTCAAGTGGTAAAGTGACATTTGGAGACGATATGAAAATTAAAACAATTGGAGTAGGAGATGTTGGTAAGAATGGTGAGACTTTTGTTCATAATGTTCTTTTGGTTGATAATTTGAGTTATAACTTGCTAAATGTTAGTCAATTATATGATAGAAACTTGCTTATTTTATTCAAGAAACATGAGTGTTTAGTTCTTGATTCAAAGTTTAACATCATTTTCAAAGGAAAAAGATTCAATGACATCTATATTGTAATTCTTGAAAATATTAATCCCTCTAACCTTCAATGTCTTAAAGTCTCGAATGAAAATTCTTGGTTGTGGCATAGAAGCATTTGTCATTTCAATATGGATTTGTTAAAAGAAATTTCTAAAAAGGATCTTGTTAGAGGTTTGCCAAAAATTAAGTTTGAAAAAGACAAAATTTGTAATGCTTGTCAATTTGAAAAACAAACCAAAATCTTTTTTAAACTCAAAAATTGTGTTTCTATCTCAAGATCATTGGAGATTTTACATCTTGATTTGTTTGGTCCTATACAAATTGCTAGTTTGGGTGGTAAGAGATATTACCTAGTAATTGTTGATGATTACTCTAGATACACTTGGGTGATTTTTCTTACTCATAAAGATGATTCTTTCAAAAATTTTATTTTCCTATTTGTAAAAGTTCAAAATCTGCTTGATTTGAATATTGTTAAAATTAGAAGTGATAGTGGTTCGAACTTTAAATTTTGTGGCTTTCTGAAATTTTGTGATCGCAATGGAATCACACATGAGTTTTCAATTGCAAGAACCCCTCAACAAAATGGTGTTGTTGAAAGAAAAAATAGAACTCTTCAAGAAACCGCAAGAATCATGTTAAGTGAATGCAACTTACCAAAATATTTTTGGATCGAGACTGTAAATACGGCATGCTATGTAATGAATAGAGTTCTTTTGAAATCAATTTTGAACAAAACTTCTTATGAGTTATTTTCTGGTAAAAAACCAATTGTTGGATATTTCAAAATTTTTAGTTGCAAATACTTTATTTTAAATATCAAGGAGCATCTTGGAAAATTTGATAAGAAAATCGATGAAGGTATTTTCTTGGGTTATTGTGAAAACAAAAGAGAATATAGGGTTTATAATAGAAAGACTCTTATTATAAAAGAAGCCATACATGTCACATTTGATGAAACTAATGATGATATTTTCAAGAGTTGTTGTGAAGATGATGATGTAGGTGTTCAAGAAGGATTTAAGAAGCTCATGATTCAAGATGAAGAAAATACTCCATTAGAAGAGAAATCAAAGGAAGATGATTTTCAAGAAAATCAAGCGTTAGTATACTTAAAGATCTTCCAAAAATTTGAAAATTTGTTCAATATCATCCCAAAGAACTCATTATTAGTGATCCAACCGAAAAGGTAAGAACTCACTCCTCATCTAAATAATTAGTGGATAATTTTGCTTTAGTCTCTCATGTTGAACCAAAGAATATTAATGATGATTTGAAAGATGAAAATTGAATTTTGACCATGCAAGAGGAACTAAATCAATTTGAAAGAAACAAAATTTGGACACTAGTTAAAAGACCTCAAAGTCATCCTATTATTGGTACAAAATGGGTGTGAGAACCCGAAAATTTTCACATTTTCAAGTATTATTTTATTTCTGTGCCTATATTTTTACTGTCCTTTGAAAATATTAAATGTTTTGTACGAAGTACAATTTTTAAATCATTTTCCTAGTATAAGTTAGTGTACGTAACTTGAAGTGCATTTGTTCGATGTGGGGCCCGCTAGTGCGTTATAATTTTTCCGATTAGGTGATGAAATACGAAGTGATATTATTTTCCATGGTACTAGGAGATGATTAGAGGTTGGTTAGATGGATTAATTATTGGAAGTAAGAAGATAAGCTTGGAACCATTCAAAGTGACAAGTGTCGCCAACCGATTGGAGGAAACTTGCCTAACTTTCTCACCTTTACCAAAACCAAAATTTGACCAATTTTCCTTCCGTTTTTTCTTGTCTTGGCCGAACCATTGGAGGAGAAAACAAGAGAGAGAGCTCTTCAATTCCTAGCTTCAATCCTTGCCCAAATCTTGAGTTTTAACCGACCAAATTGAAATCTATTCCATACAAGTGCTAGCTAAGGGAAAACTAAGGGCTTGGTGGAGTTGATTTGGAGGAAGAAAGACTAAGCTACCAACTTTCTTTGAGGTTTGAAGGTAAGATTGCTAAGAACATCCTTCTTTGGTTCCCATAGATGCTAATTAGTTGCTTGTGGTTGCTACTTGGGTGGTTTTGTGCATTATTTCTTAGCTATGAGTAGGGATATGTTGATTTTCAGTTATAGTGAATTTTTCTGCCCTAATCTGATCAGTGTTGTTCGGCCATGATGGGGGCCGAATTGGACTTAACTCAAAACATGAAAGTTGTAGCGAATTGAGTGTAGATTATGCCTGTAAAGGTTCAGTCCAATCGGAGCACTGTAGCCTGTGAAATGACTATTTTACCCCTGCTGCCCTGTTTCTGTCCGAGAATGACAATCAGCCTCTGTAATTGGCTCTTTTGGCTGGGAAGATGAAAGAATTAGCTTTTGATACCTTCTTAAGAATTGTAGCCTTGTATCTTAGCTTTCATATGGCTTTGGAATCAACTGAATCGGAGTTGTGTGTGCTGAGTTATGATGGAATATTAGGGCCTGTTTGTGGTTGGTTGTAAAGCTTCAATTGGTTGCATTTTAAGGGTGTTTGATAGCTTATGGTTGGTATTTGAAATCGTGGTTGAATGATATGATTTGGTGGTTGGGTTGTGTTTTGGAAAGTAAGGAAAAACAAGGGGAAATGCTGTCCGTTTATTTTCTTGAACTTGAGTGAATGGAAATGAGGTTTGAAATGTGATTTTGGAATACGATCGAACTTCCTTGCTTGGACATTCTTAGTTCCACTTGAGTAGGGTTATGTGAGCTAGTTTACTTGCATTTGTACGTTTCCATTTTTACCATAATGTTTGGTTCCAATTGTCGAGTTTTGAACTTCAAATACGTGTTCATTTTCGTCCCGAAACAAAAGGAGTGGCCTAGGGTTTCTCGGCCACAAAACCTAATTTTAACGCGCAAGGTTTTAAGTGTGAATTCAAGGTATTTGACTACCTTTTTCATATGATTTTTAACCAAGATACTTGTTATACATTAATTCTTTGCAAATGTGTTAGTTTTGAGCCCAAAAACACGTTTTACGAAAAATGAGGAGAAGCTACTGTTCACTATCCGGCTGGCTATCCGACCAAGTTCTGGCCGGATTCTGACGTGGCACTGTTCCGAATTTTCCGATGAAATTTTCTAAAACTCTTTTGAGGTTAATTCTATGTTTGGTTTGGGAAAACCTTTAGTTACTCATTTCCTTTGATCAAAATGTACCCTTTTCACTTTCAAAAAAATCATACTTCCCTCTTGTACTCGTTTTATTCGAATTTTCTTTGATTCACTGGACATTTTGATGGTTGAGCCATAATATTTTCTCATGATTGTTATTAGGGTTTCTTGGTGACCAAAGTTGATATCCGGAGGGATACTTTGGACGTAATTTTGCGTAATTAGGTGAGTGTTCTATATACGATTTGTTTCTAATGACTATGTGTTGTGACTATTTGGATTGTTGCTTTGTTATGTGATTGAGGTACGCTATATTTCCATTGACTACGTGGCGTGTTATAGTTGTTTGAACTCTTAAATGTTTCAATGAATACTCAAAACGACTTTTCTAGGCGAGTGTGTACTTTATCGCACTCGACCTAAGTGAACGTGAAATTTTCAATGATTGAATGATTAAACGTTACTTGTGCATGAATGTAAGCCTTCGGGCTGAACTGGGCCCTTGCCCTTGGTTACTGGTCGACTCGAGCCAGAAGCGGACTCGGTCAGGCGATTAGTGACCCTGGGAAAATGTGAATGTTTGGTATACTCGAGTATTACCACGTAGTTTGGTGTGGACTGGACAGTGCGCTGGCCAGAATGGGGAGAATCAAATGAACGAATGAATGGCAAGAATGACGGAGGGATTTTCAAAGTCAAATGAAATTTTCTAAATGATTGAAGGAATGGATGGCCGATGAACGAACGAACGAATGACTCCATGTATCCTTTTAATGAATGTGTTACTCTTGCTTTATATTGTAAATGTTATCTGGATTACTTGTTGTTACGTGCTAATGTCCTTGTTTAATTGCTTAGTTGAGTATATAGAATCTCGCTGGGCTTTTAGCTCATTCCACGTCTTTTGTTTTCCTTACAGGGGTTGCGTGCATGGGCGAGAGGCATGTATAGTCTAGAATAGCCTAGTTTTTGGTTTGAATTGTTTTGTTTGACTTTTTCGTTCGTTCTAGTGCTTGGATAAGGTTAAGTATTTTGGGAACATACGGAGCTTATGTATACATTTGGGCCTGTATAATTGGTTGAGCTTGAGGTGAATGAAATTTTATGGTTCAAGGCTGGGTTTCATTTCCGCTTATTCTCGAGGCTTTATCTTACTTTCTTTGATGTGAGCGAGCGAGTCCTGGCGAGAGCTGGGCAGGCGGTCCGCCGAACCCTTTGGTTCGCCTTAGGGGAAAGTGGGGCCGTCACAATGGGTCTTTAGAAATAAATTGAATAATAAATGTGAAGTTGTGAGAAATAAAGCTCGAATAGTGGCTAAGGGGTATGCTCAAGAAGAGAAAATAGATTTTGATGAAACATTTACACCCGTAACTAGACTAGAATCAATTAGAACGTTTCTCGCATTTGCATGTTTCAAGAACTTTAAATTATTCCAAATGGATGTTAAAAGTGCTTTTTTAAATGGATTTATTGATCAAGAGATTTATGTTGACCAACCTCCCGATTTTGAAAATGAGACATATTCAAATCATATATTTAAACTTTCAAAAGCTTTGTATGGGTTAAAATAAGCTCCAAGAGTTTGGTATAAACGTTTAAATAGTTTTTGGGTTGAGAATGGTTTTAAAAGGGGTATTGTGGATACCACTCTTTTCACTAAACAAAACTCCAATGATCTTCTAATTGTGCAAATATATGTGAATGATATTATTTTTGGTGCTACTAATGAGTGTTTATGCAATGATTTTTTCACTATTATGCAAAATGAGTTTGAAATGAGTATGATGGGAGAGTTAAATTTCTTCCTTAGGCTCTAAGTACTTCAAACTCAAGAGGGTACATTCATTAATCAAGCAAAGTATACAAAGGAACTTCTCAAAAGATTCAGAATGGAGGATTCAAAACAAATTGGAACGCCTATGTGTACATCCACCAAACTTGACAAAGATGAAGAAGGTACGAAAATTGATGAGAAGAAATATAGAGACATAATTGGTAGTTTACTTTATTTAATCGCAAGTAGACCCGATATTATGTTTGCCGTTTGGTTGTGTGTTCGTTTCCAATCTCAACCTAAAGAATCTGATTTAAATGCTGTTAAAAGAATTTTTAGATATTTAAAGGGAACCTTGAATTATGGTCTTTGGTATCCTTAATATCATGAATTTGCCTTATGCGATTTTTTGGATGCCGAGTTTGGTGAGTGTAGGATAGATAGAAAAAGTACTAGTGGTACATGTCATTTTCTTGGTAATTGCTTGGTATCATGGTTTAGCAAGAAACAAAATGCTATCTCTTTATTTATGGCGAAAGCGGAATATGTAACCGCCAGTGCATGTTGTACTCAATTGTTATGAATGAAACATACCTTGAATGACTTTGGACTAATGTATGACTGTGTGCCTATGTATTGTGATAACACGAGTGCCATAAATTTGACAAAGAATCCCATTCAACACTCTAGGTCAAAGCACATAGACATAAAGTGATATGATCCGGATCCCCCACCCTAGTCCATGAAGATTTCACATGCTCAAATTATTCAAGTTTCAAGTTGTGTCATTTATTTGGTGTAGTCTTGCTAAGCAAGGGTTTATTTGTCACTCATCTTGCTGATTCGGTTGTTAACTTCAGCTTAATAAACTCAGCTACCATTATCATTAATGTGGCCGAACCCTAGTCATTATTTTAGCTTAATAATTCGGCCAATATTATCCCTAATTTGGCCGAAACTCTAGTCCTTAGTTTTAGGGTTTAGTTAAGTCCAAATAACTTTAGATTTGAGTCATTGTAAGGTTATAAATAGCCTAGTCTTCTCCAATATTTTTGGTTAATCAGATTTTACAATAACAATGGTGAGTTAATCACTTTCTCTTGTCCAAGAGAGTTTCCTGTGGATACTTAAGAGTTTTCTTAAGTTATTCAAACCGAACTTATCAATCAAGTACCTCCTTGATTGTGGCGTTCTTCTACCTACAATTTGGTTCATTAATTCGATTAGTTACGGGTTGAGATCGTATCAATATTATTCGTAACTCGTAGGATTATTATGGTCAAATTTTTCGCTGCCAAACCTTCGGTATTAGTTGTCTAGATCGTGCAAGTGTCTCACGGGTTTCGTCTTCAATGGAGTTCGTGTCACATCAAACTTCCTCTTCTGTTTTCATCAAAGCATATTTTGAGAGAAAAAATATTAGATTTTTTGATGGCCACTTGTGTTATGAGGGAGCTATCTTGGAGTCTCGAACCAAAAGTCGTCATGAAATCTCTGTTACTCCTAGACTTTCCAAACAACCTCTGTTACCCTTTTTCATTCATCCTCGCAAATTCTCTTCTCAACCCACTTCATCCATTAACGAAGTCATTGGGCTATTTGAGGATCTCAAGAATCATGTTCTTCTTCTTGAAGATGGTCTAATGATGACTATGACACCTGAGCAACAGGCTGCATTCTTGGATAAAAGAAATTTGCTTATGCCTCCTGTCCCTCAAAAGGAAGAACCTACACATGAAAAGGAGTCATGAACTGAGTCCATTCCTCCCATTGCTGAAGTAGATGCCACTGCTGAGAAGGTCCGGATCGTCTAAGATCACATTTTAAGCACTCTAGAGTCATTTGCACCTCATATTGGGATGCATTTTTAGTTTTTCTTTTGTAATGTTTTTTTATGTTCTGTACTGTGTTTCCTTTGATATTTTTGAATATTACCATTAATGGATTTTGGTTGATATGAATGTTGGTATCATTGATATTCATTGATATCCTTTGATATTATTTTTCTGTTGATATTGGCTGGTGATGGTTGCAATTGATTGATTTTAATGTTAGCTGATGATGTTAGTTTTGATGGCAATTACTTTCTGATTTTATGATGACAAAAAGGTGAAGAAATTATTGAATGATTTTGAATTGGTTATGGATGTTATGTGGAAGGGAGAGTTTTTGATGATATTATGTTGACTATGATGGAAATTACTTTGCTTATGGCTTTACTCATGTTGGTATTGAATGATTTTGAATTGGTTATGGATACTATGTGTAAGGGGGAGTTTTTGCTCAAATTTTTTTTTCAAAATATCATCCATTGTTTTGTCATCATCAAAAAAAGGGAGAATGATGATCTTGATCCCGATTTTTTGATATTTACAAAATAATTAGATAATTCAAACTAATATTTTTTCAATGAGAAAGCTTTTCAGCTCTGAAGAAATTTGATTCAAAAAGCAATTGAAAGAAGAAAAAGGAAAGTCGAAAGTTGTCGGATGCTCACAATGACAATACCGGACCTCCGATAGACAGGGCAGGTACCGGACGATCATATCGGACGAAGAACATCATCACCGGACGTCTGAAAGAATTGAAATGATTTTTCAAACTCTCTATCCGCTTTCGGACTCAAGCATCGGAAGTATCGGACGTTCGATACTCCTAACGGTTAGTTAACTCTTCAGCTATCTTCTATCCGTTGGAAGGTTTAATGAAGCACTTTC
The DNA here is from genome assembly GCA_023065735.1 of Coffea humblotiana. NCBI lineage: Eukaryota > Viridiplantae > Streptophyta > Magnoliopsida > Gentianales > Rubiaceae > Coffea > Coffea humblotiana. The sequence continues at coordinate 35,453,946 of CM041213.1, read as the reverse complement.
TTGGTCTCCCATAAATAGTACATGGTCAGAAACTTCAAAATACTTTTTGCACACTGAGAATACAAAAGATTAAGAGTAGACACTGAGTATACAAAAGATTAAGAGTAGTTTTAGTGATAAAATACTCTCCAAGGAACATTTGTACTCTTTGTGGTGTAAGATTCTTTGTAAACTTTTCATTTCTGAGAGAATACTTCAATAGTGTAGTTTTGTGAGGGTTATCCTAAGGGATTGTAAAACTTCCTAATTTGACCGAGTGAAACTTGGGGCAAGGAGGAAGTAGGCCTTCCTTTGTATACAAAATTGGTTATCTTTCATCAATTTGAAGAAGCTTGTTTTGTGAATTGATCTTCGAGTTTAAGAGGAGTTTGGTAGTCAATTGGTTTGCAATTCTTCTCTTTTTATTTATTTATCATCTTGCCATTCTTAAATTGCATATCTCTTCTACTTCTCTCAAGTAATATTGCTCCTTTATTGATTGATTCATTGTGTGATCATTTAGAAAAGAGGGCAAATTTCATATTGAGCAAAAAGTGCCCATAACCTGATTAGTTTTTTTTAATCAACCTAATTCACCCCCCTCTTAGGTTGTCTTCGGGCCTAACAGTCGTTAGCCAAAATGAGAGTGTAAGTCCACTGCAAAATAAGAAATAAAAAATTTTTAAAGCAAGTAAAATCAATCAGTAATTTTTCTTGATAATGTTGATTCCTTGACAGCTTCTATCCATAGAGATAGCATTCAGAAACAAAAAGAAATTTTAGAAAAAAACTAAATTCCTTGACAATTTCGATCCACAAAGATGGCAATCGAAAACAAATCAATAATTTTTAAGATAATGTTGATTGCATGACAGTTTCGATGCATAGAGATAGCATTTGAAAAAAAGAGATATTTTAGGCAAAATTTGAAAAGATATACATAAAAGAGATTTGGAAAGAAAGAAACTCTTCTGGAGAAAAAAAAAGAGAAGAAAGAAACACATGGGAAGGAAAAGGAATGGGGACTCTGGCTCAACTGTCTGTGCATTGCTCGAATGCGTGTAAGGCCCATGAAAAACAATGTTTTTAAACTCGGACTAGAGAATAAAAAATCTTTCAATTTGTTGTTCAATTAGTTCACTTCGGTTCAAAGATTTAATAATTTTTTATTTTCTTAGCATTAAAATTTTTGAATGAAACAAAAATATTTATTTTAGAAAATGAAAATTTAATAAAAATCTATTAAACCTCTCTATTTTTATCGATTTTTACTGGTTCACCCAATTCTTGTCCAAATTTGACTAATGCAATTGATTCTTTGAGTTATTCATTAAAATGGACTGGAGGTATTGCCGGTTTGCAGTTCGACCAGTCGAACTAGCCGGTCCAATCTGATTTCAAGACACTGGTGAAAGGTTTATGACCCGACGACCAAAATCTGATGTGGCAAGTAGGTGTTCCCTAACCAACTACCTCTAGAGTAGTTGGTCACCAAAGAGAGGTTTAAAACTCTCTCTAGATGTAAATCAACGGATCAACCGGTGCAAATCCCTTGACTTGCATTCTTCTCCATAATTTCCTCAAAAAATTCACCAACATGTGTAGAGGAACCCACCTAGTTTGGTGGCGGTTCAATCCTCTCCAGGTTCCCCATTGACCTCTTTGGATCCACATTTTCCCTTTAGTGTAGAATATGAGTAGGTGTAGAATAGAAATTATCGTGGCAACAAGAAAAAAAGTGGGTGTTCCCTCGCTATATATACTGATCCTAATAAATTTAAAATATGACCTTCAAAATGTGATGACCCAGAAAATTATTTCTCTCACCTCCCAACTATTTATATATTTTTATTTAAATTATATTTTTATAAAGTTTGCATTCATTTAGTGATTTACTTGTTAATTGTTAAACGAGTTTCTCTTACTTGCATATTTTTACCTAGGAGTGATTAATTTCTTGAAAATTGTTAATTTCGTGGCGTATTAGTGAATTTGGCCAAAACTCTAGAAGAATGTAAGTTGAGATATTAGTGAAGTTAAGAAAGATTTTTGGGAGTTAAAAGAAAGTTAGAAAAACTAAGGGTTGTTACTAAGAAAGCTTAAGCGGAGAACACTATTTGGGGTACTATTCAAAGTTGACTTGGAGAAACATTTCTTGTGGCTAGTATTTTAGATCAAAAAACAACCAAGAGGCCTTCATTTTTCTTCTTTGGCTGGCCGAAATTGAGAGAGGGAGAAAACTTCACTTTTCTTGAAAAATTTTGAAGATCCAAACTTTCTTCCACCAACCTACTTGAACCTTTGGAATATTTTGGGAGAAAGAAGCTCCTAGGGATTGATCTTGCCATCATTTTGGATAGATCTTGCTAGGGTTTGAAGCTTTGAAGAGGTAAGTAGCTAATCTACTTCATTCTTTTACATTTCAAGTGGATTTAGGTTAAATCTTGGAAGATCCATGGTGGATTTGAAATTTTATGAAAGTTTTGGTACTAAAAGCTTGATAGTCTCTTGTATGTTTGAATCTTGAAAATTTTGGCCAAGAATTTGTGGATTGTTGTTTCTTGATATCCAAGGGTTAATGATTGATGAAACCCTTGAGGATTTGAGTTATATTTCTAGTGATTTGTTGGTGAAAATGGAATAAATCTCTATGTCCACCAAGTGTTCGATTTTTTGTTAAGGGTTGTTTATGTGCACATTTTCATGATTTTTCTTGCTAACAATCTTGGCTATATATTGTTTGATATGTTCATGGATTTGTTATGGGAAAATTGGAAAGATTTCATGGAGAAATGTTTGGAAAATTCTTGTGGGAAAATTCTGCCTTTGCTGTCCAAAACAGGGGAAGATATTCCAGTCTTGATTTTCACTTTTTCTTAATAATTTTGGGCAAGTTCTTGTTCAAGAAACTTGTTAACACATCACTCTTTTACTTGTATGTTGAATTTGAACCAAAACTATGAATTTCTTCCTTGTTTTCTTGTTGGAAAGTTTGCAAAATGGACTGAAACCCAAAGAGCATTTTCAGTCAATTTGTCAAATTTTCTGGTATTAATTGAAAATAAATTAGAGTCTAAATTTTATACCGTTGGAAAGCCCTTTGAATCTAGTTTCAAACACAATCAACGACATTCGATTTCGATTTTTCTACATTGAGTTATAGCCGTTTTCCTGAGACTGCTCAAATGCCCTGATATGACGCGACAGCTTTCTAGTGCCTCTATGATTGCTATTTTTTACCATGAAAATGCATGAACTGAATTTGGATGTCTTCATAAGAAATGTAGATCTATGTCTTAGTTTCGAAACGCCATAAAATTCATCTCAATCCGATAAGTGTACCTCCAGTTTGATCAAAATGCCGAGAGGTGTCAAAGCTGTCATTTTGATTCTTCTCCTTTGCACTCTTTCCTTCACTTTTATTGGTTCAATTTAACATTTTTCACTCCATATTATACCTGAACCATTGACCTAACATGTACATGGATTTTTCCTTTGAATTGAGCTTGAAAACATGTGTTTTGGAAGACTTTTAGGGACGTAAAAATATGAAAATCTTGAGGAACATCTTTGGACTTCTAAGTTGGGACTTGGGAGTAGTTTTGATTAAATAGTGGTTTGGAGTAGTGAATCTCATTGTACTCTAATTACTTGGTTCTAGGACTTGGAAATGAGCACAAGATTTGCACCCGAGGCGGACGTTTGAGCTTTGCTTTACATGGTGAGTGTCAAGTGCATGTTTCTTGATATTTTGATTTGAATGATACATGTTGCCACGTGTTATGTGTTTGAATATTGTACTTGATGAGGTGAGGGTGTACTTTATCACACTCATCCTCTCCTTCTTGAATGATCATGTACTTGCTTGAACTTGATTCACTTGTGCTTGTGCTTGACTTGTAAGTGCTGAGCGGCAGCATGTAGAGCTGTTAAACGAACCGAGCTGTTCGGTAGCTCGGTTCGTTTCGGCTCGTTTGTGTTCCTTAAAAGCTCGTTCGAAACCTTAAACGAACCGAGTTCGAACGAATTTTTTTGTTCGATTAATAATCGAGCGAACACGAGTATGTTCGCGAGTTTTAACGAACGTTCGCAAACATGAACATAATTATCATTTGGCAAATTTTAGGATTAATTTTATGGCTGGACTTTTATATTTGGAGGGCAAATTGCTTTGTTTTATTTGTTGTTTTTATGTTAATGTTAGTTATATAGTTAATGAATAATAGAATTTAGTCACTTAATGCTTTAATTGTTTTTGAGAATGATTAATAATTTGCATGGCATATTTAAGGCTTAAAATAATTTGGATTCGAGCATTTCGAGCATGTTCGCGAATGGCTCGTTTATGTTAAACGAGCCGAACACGAACTCGAACTCGAACACGAACCTTGCTTAACGAATCGAACACGAACACAGGTTTGGAGTTCGAAAATTAACGAACGAACATGAACGTTGTTCGAATTGCTTAACGAACAGAGCTCAAACATGAGATACTCGGTTCGATTACAGCTCTAGCAGCATGTACCACATTCAATTTGAGTGGGAGGTGTCTCTCATCCCGCCTCAGTACCTTTATCTTAATTAAGTCGATTGGAGAGTTATCTCATCGACTTATACTTGATCTTGGGGGCCCCAAAACCCAATGGCTCTCCATTCAACTCGAGCCAGCAAGGGCTTGATTGAGGAGTTTGGTGAACCTTAGACTCATGTACTTGACTTGCTTGGATATACTCGAGTAATATCACATCCTGTTTGACGTGCGAGCCTAGCAGGATGTGTAATGGTGGACAAAAATTGGTGGAAAGTGGGGTTCTACGGACTTGTTACTTGCTTGGTTGATGGAGTGTCAACATTTGGAAATCGTGGTTCAAAAGTAACGGTGTAGCATGAAGTGTGGATTTAGCTCCTGAGAGCTCTTGTATCCTTTATTGATTGTGTTTTTGTTTTCTCTTGTGAATTTACGTAAAAGATTATGGCTGCCCTTCGAGCCAGCAAGGGCTTGATTGAGGAGTTTGGTAAACCTTAGACTCATGTACTTGACTTACTTGGATATACTCGAGTAATATCACATCCTGTTTGACGTGCGAGCCCGGCAGGATGTGTAATGGTGGACAAAAATTGGTGGAAAGTGGGGTTCTACTGACTTGTTACTTGCTTGGTTGACGGAGTGTCAACATTTGGAAATCGTGGTTCAAAAGTATCGGTGTAGCATGAAGTGTGGATTTAGCTCCTGAGAGCTCTTGTATCCTTTATTGATTGTGTTTTTGTTTTCTCTTGTGAATTTACGTAAAAGATTATGGTTGCCCTTCTTAATTTTATATTATTCATGCTAGTTGTACTCGTTTGCTTGCCTGCTTTTCTTGGCCTCACTGAGCGTTAGCTCATCCCTTTAAGTTTGATGTGTGCACGGACCTTAGCCCAAGTAATGACCCAGTTCGAGTTCCATTAGGCCCGATCACACGTGCACGGGCCAAGCGCTTCAAGGAGTCCCTTTAATCCCTTGTACGAAATGGTCAAACCCAACAAGGAGTCCATAGGGACATTGAAGGCTTGGAGGGTGATAACCAAGTTGTCTACACGATGATCCAAGCCCATAAGGAGCCAAGTGACGATTGTTAGTTTGGCGTTAGTCCATTAATTAGTTCCTTATAGTTTTGTCTTGTGAAGAGGTTCGACCCACTTAGCCTTAATCATGGCCGACCCTTCCCTTTCCATTTAGCCTTAGGTTTTTCATTAGTTCTTAGCCTATATAAAGGCTCACTTTGTACGGTTCAATGGTTACGCAATTTTGATAATAAAGTTCTTATTTGTTTCTCTTCAATTGTTGAGAGCATTCGATCCTTTACTTGCTTTTGGCAAGGGTTCTTGAGCAATCTCGCGCTTGTCCTTGATTGTTCTACCGACCTATCCACTTGAGTAATCATCTCGATTGGAGTCGTCGTTCTACCATCTTCAATCAAGTCGTGTCGTCCTTCTTGCTTTTAGATTCCGCAATCCAAGCGTTGGACAACCTCGCTAGATCCTTGGGCAAACGTGCTACGTGTCTCGAAACGTGTTGATCGAGGAGCGTATCAGTTGGCTTCAGAGCTTAGGTGGAGGTATCTTTCGTTATATCCTTGTTTTCGTAGTTGTGTCGATAGGGTTTTGTGTTATTTCCACTGCTTTATTTCAAAAAAAAATTCTGTCCGCACCGTTGTGTCCCTTGTTGCGCCCAATTTCTGGTTGTAGTTGTGTCTCAATCTGTCCGTAGTTGTAGTGACTTGTTGTCTAACATTTTCTGTCTGTTAGCCGTCGTTTGTTGCATCACAAAAAAATTCTGGTTGAGTCCCAAATCTGTCTTGGCCGTTAGTCATCACTTGAGCAACAGGGAAACAAGTGGGGCGGCGGCTAGGGTTTCGTTTGTGCGCTAGGGTTTTCTTCGTCCAAATCTGTCCAAGTTCGTTGTGAGTCATCCAAGTTGTTTCACTTAATTTTCAAATCTGATTTGTGGATAAATTTGTTGGTACTTGTGAATCTTGAAGAGAACCTACAAGAATCTAGGGTTTCTTGAATTTCTTGATTGCTATCTTGAAGTTCTTGATAATTACCTTGGAAGTTCTTGGAAGATCTTGGAGTTCTTGATCGTTGATTGTGGGGAGATAGAGGGCTAACCAGATTCTGGTTTTGGTCCATTCGGCCAAGTGTTTGTGTCGTTTGTTAAGTCAAAAAAAAATAGAAACGAAAAAGAAAAGAAAAGAGAGAGAGTTCGGGTGGGGCAAGAGAGCCAAGCAAGAAAGGGAGAAATTCTCGGTTCTTTATTGCCAAAACAATTACCATTACATCTTGTTTCCAATCCAAAACAGAAAAATTAAACAAAGAAAAGATTCAAAAGTTTTGATCTACCACTTCTTGAAGTTCTTGAGTATCTTGCTTCTTGGGAACTTGTGTCATCCTTCTAGTGTACATCCTCTTGTACTCTCTAGCGGTGGTGAAGGGTTTCCTTGGCTTTGGTGTGAATTTCTTAGGAGCATCTTGGGGAACCCGAGGAGGGTTAGTTGTTTCACTTGGTTGAGGTTCCATTGCCAAGAACCAAGAGAACCGAACTACCTTGTGACTTGATAAAAGAAAGAAGAGAGCTGAAGTTGTTGTTGATCCGAATTGATCTTGAGGGTGTGAGAGTGTCGGATTTCCTTGGGGATTTAATAGAGTCCCAACCGACTTGAGTGAAGGGTTTGGGGAAGGAGATCAAATTTGAATTTTCAGTTGGAGAGGCTTGGAACCCAAATCTGATTTGCAACTCTTCTTGGAAAGGAATTTGGAAGCTACTAAAAGTTGTAAGAAAGAAGGGGTTTTCTAAAAGTTTCCAAAACTAACTTGTTTTCCAAAATCAATTAGGAAACTAAGTAGAAGCTTGGGTAACTCTTTTATTTCCACTTGGACACACTCCTACATTTTAGGAAACTAGGGTTTCACTTGATTCCTTGTTCACACTAGCGCATTTTCCATTTTCTGTCCGCCACTTGGGAGCTTCCAAAACCGTGCATTTGTGACCCATTTTGCACTCCATTTGTGTCTTATTTCTTGACTACTCTTGTGGATCAAGTTGGTAGCAATTGTTGGACTTTCCGGCATTTCTCAACTACCCCATCCGACAGGTAAAGGAATTTGGTAAGCTCAATAGAGTGTTTGAGTGAAAAATCCGAGAGTGAGTGAAACACTAAGGGAGTGAAGTGAGGTTATATTTGTATTATTTTCTTGTTCACTAACCTTTGCAGGACCGAAATGAGACATGGAGCAAGATCACCCAACCAATGACTACTCACTGATGTTCACCGCCATGAAGAACGAGTTCAGACGAATTAGTGAGCAACAAATGGAGGAATTGCACACTCGTTTTGATGAGCTATCCAAGAGTTTCGCGAGGGACTCTCGCTCCAGATCTCTCAACCGAAGCAATCATGGCACCAAAGGGGCACACAGTGAAGATTATTCGGCCAGTGATGATGAGGAAAGGGCCGAGAGGCCAAGGAGGGATACACCCAAGAATGAGATCAAGGGACTTAAGATCCAAGTCCCTACATTCCAAGGCAAAAGCGACCCTGAGACTTACTTGGAATCGGAAGGCCGCATCGAGATGGTCTTCGACTGCTATGACTATAGCGAGGAACAAAAAGTTAAGGTTGCCACTGTTGAGTTCACCGACTACGCATTAGTTTGGTGGGACCAAGTAAGGACTAATCGAAGGAGATTGGGAGAAACATGAGTTCGGACTTGGCGAGAACTTAAGGCATTGATGCGCAAGAGATTTGTTCCTAGATACTACAACCGCGATCTCCACTCTAAACTTCAAACCCTCACTCAAGGCAACATGAGTGTGGAGGACTACTATAAGGAGATCGAAATGGCCATGATGAGGGCGAACATTCAAGAAGATAGTGAGGCTACGATGGCAAGGTTCCTTAGAGGTCTCAACCCAGACCTTCAAGAAGCCTTGGAGCTCCAACACTACTTGGACATGCACATGTATGACCTTCTTGAACTAACCATTAAGGCCGAGAAGGGGAAGAAATTGAGGCGAAGGGCCCGTACCTTCCAAACTTCCAACTCGACCTCATGGAAGGGAAACCAACCAAGGAGAACAACCCACGAAACTGGAAATTCGGCTACACCAACTTCTTCTAGCCGAATTCAAGGTAATGCTCCTAGCCGAAATTCCCATTTTACCCCTAACAAAGTTGTTGAAGCATCCAGGTCCACTTCTAAGGCACCTCATGAGACTCCTAAGACTAGGAGTAGAGATATCAAGTGCTTCAAGTGCCAAGGGTTTGGACATATCCAGTCCCAGTGTCCAAACTAAAGGATCATGTTAGTCACTCACAACGGAGAGATCGTGTCCGATGACGACGATTGTGAGGATATGCCTGGATTAATCAAGAGTGATTGCTTGAAGGATGACTCGACTGAGGAAGAATGCTCTCCTACGCAAGGGGAAATCGTTTGTTTGGTGGCACGACGCTTGCTGACCGCCCGAGTCAAGGAGGACGAGCAATTGCAAAGGGAGAACTTATTTTACACTCGATGTAAAGTAAGTGACAAGGTGTGTAACCTCATCATTGACGGTGGGAGTTGCACCAATGTGGCAAGTTTACTAATGGTTGAGAGCTTGGGCCTTCCTACTACTAGACATCCACATCCATACCGCCTCCAATGGCTAAGTGAAGAAGGTGAGGTATGTGTCTACAAACAGGTACGTGTTCCTTTTTCAATTGGTAACTACATTGATGAAGTTGTGTGTGATGTTGTTCCTATGCATGCTACACATGTAATCTTAGGAAGACCGTGGCAATCTGATAAACATGTCACATTTGATGGAAGGGCAAACAAGTACACTCTTTTGCACAATGGTACACGCATGGTCCTAACACCACTCACACCTGCACAAGTGTATGAGGACCAAATTAAATTGCAAAGGGAGTGTGAATTAGACCGCCAAAAGAGGAAACAAAAGGCGGCTGACCCTGGGAAATGCTCCACTTCCACAAGTGAGCAATCGACCAAGGGTCACGTGAGCACACCTAGTGTCACACCTGATCATGCATTAACCAAACCCAACACTAGGAAGCAAAACATGATAATTAAGGTTACAGATGTTAGAAAGATTGTGAATTCTGATCAGCCTGTGTTACTCATGATTTGCAAACACGTGCTTCTAAATATTGATGAGCTCGATAAGGCATTACCTTCGAGTGTAGTTGCTCTTTGCAGGAATTCGAGGACGTGTTCCCTGATGAGATCCCTGATGGCTTACCGCCCATTCGAGGGATTGAGCACCAGATAGACTTGATTCCGGGAGTACCACTACCCAACAAATCAGCCTACCGCATGGGTCCTGAAGAAACTAAGGAGCTTCAAAGGCAAGTTGATGGGCTACTAGGTAAGGGTTGGGTCAAAGAGAGCCTGAGTCCTTGTGCTATGCCTGTGATACTCGTCCCTAAAAAGGATGGTACGTGGCACATGTGCACCGACTGCCGAGCCATTAATGTTATTACTGTTAAATATCGTCATCCCATTTCTAGGCTAGATGATATGTTTGATGAATTTGATGGCACTATTATTTTCACTAAAATTGATTTAAGGAGTAGCTATCTTCAAATTAGGATAAAAGAGGGCGATGAGTGAAAAATAACTTTCAAAACAAAACATGGACTTATGAGTGGTTAGTCATGCCCTTCGGGTTGACTAATGCCCCAAGCACGTTCATGAGATTGATGAACCATATTTTGAGACATTTCATTGGCAAATTTGTCGTTGTTTAAATTGATGATATATTGATATATAGTCAAAACGAGTATGAGCACATGGAGCATTTGAGACTAGTTCTTGATACACTTCGACAGGCGCGTCTATATGCTAACCTTAAGAAGTGCACCTTTTGTACTAATGAGCTTGTGTTTTTAGGCTATGTTGTGAGCTTGCAGGGCATCAAAGTAGACGAATCCAAGATCGAGGCCATCAAGCAACGGCCAACACCAAATTCCGTCCCTGAGGTGCGAATTTTCCATGGATTGGCGGGCTTCTATCGACGTTTTGTCAAAGATTTCAGCACCATTGCTGCTCCATTGACATGCACCGTGACAAAGAAGAATGATAAATTCCATTGGGGAGAAACCCAAGAACAAGCATTCCTTACTCTCAAGGACAAACTCATACATGCACCTGTCTTAGCATTACCAAATTTTAACAAGACCTTTGAAATTGAATGTGATGTTTCTGGTGTAGGTATTGGCGCTGTTCTCATGCAAAACAAGAGGCCTTGTGCCTTCTTTAGCGAGAAACTGGGAGGTGCTGCCTTGAACTATCCCACGTATGACAAGGAGTTGTACGCACTTGTGAGGGCATTGGAGACATGGCAACACTACCTCCGCCCAAGGGAGTTCGTGATACACACTGATCACAAGTCATTGAAGTTTCTCAAGGGGCAACCAAAATTGAGCAAAAGACATGCCAAATGGGTAAGATTCATTGACACCTTCTCTTATGTCATTAAGTATAAAACTGGCAAAACGAATGTGGTAACTGATGCCTTATGCAGTAGACATTCCTTACTTGTTTTTCTTGATGCCAAATTGTTAGGGTTTGAAATGATTAAGGAACTATATGCACATGATCATGATTTTGGTGATATATACGCATCCTGTGCTAAAAGTCCGCATGGAAAGTACTTTTTGCATGACGGTTTCCTATTCTATGTGGATAAATTATGTGTGTCTAATTCTTCTATTAGTGATCTTTTGGTTCGAGAGGCACATAGTGGTGATCTCATGGGACATTTTGGCATTGTTAAGACTTTAGCAATGTTGCAAGAGCACTTTTACTGGCCCCATATGCGTAGGAATGTTGAACGCATGGTTGGTAGATGTGTTACTTGTCACAAGGCCAAGTCTAAAACGAATCCATATGTCTTGTATACCCCATTGCCTATTCCACATTATCCTTGGGTAGACTTGTCTATGGACTTTGTCTTGGGCCTACCTAGGTCACCAAGGGGTAATGATTCCATCTATGTAGTAGTTGATAGATTCTCTAAGATGACTCATTTCATCCCTTGTCACAAAACTGATGATGCATCTCACATTGCTAACTTGTTCTTTAAAGAAATTGTTCATTTGCATAGTATGCCTCAGACCATTGTTAGCGATAGAGATGTGAAGTTTTTGAGTTATTTTTGGAAGACTTTGTGGTCCAAGTTTGGCACTAGATTGTTGTTTTCGACCACAAGTCATCCACAAAGCGATGGACAAACTGAGGTTGTCAATCGCACACTTGGTACATTACTCAGGGCCTTGATTAAGAAGAATCTTAAATCTTGGGAAGAGTGTTTACCGCATGTTGAATTTGCTTATAATAGAACTGTTCATAGTCCAACATACTACTCACCATTTGAGATTGTGTATGGTTTTAACCCCCTGACTCCCCTTGATTTGGCACCCTTACCTTCCTCTGAGCACACAAACTTAGATGAAAAAAGAAAGCTGATTTTGTGCGCAAGTTACATGAAGCCGTTCGGGCAAACATTGAGAGGCGTACTCAGCAATACATCCAGCAAGCCAACAAGCACCGTTGCACGATGAGCTTTGAACCTGGCGATTGGGTGTGGCTGCACTTGAGGAAAGAAAGATTTCCCAAGTAACGCCAAAGTAAGTTGTCCCCAAGGGGTGATGGACCTTTCCGCGTGCTCCAACGCATCAATGACAATGCCTACAAATTGGAGCTACCTGACGAGTACAACGTGAGCGCGACTTTCAATGTCGCGGATTTGAGCCCATTCCTTGACGAGGAGGATCCAGATTTGAGGACAAATCCTTCTCAAGTGGGGGGACTGATGTGTGCACGGACCTTAGCCCAAGTAATGACCCAATTCGAGTTTCATTAGGCCCGGTCACACGTGCACGGGTCAAGCGCTTCAAGGAGTCCCTTCAAGCCCTTGTGCGAAATGTTCAAGCCCAACAAGGAGTCCATAGGGACATTGAAGGCTTGGAGGGTGATAACCAAGTTGTCTACACGATGATCCAAGCCCATAAGGAGCCAAGTGATGATTGTTAGTTTGGCGTTAGTCCATTAATTAGTTCCTTATAGTTTTGTCTTGTGAAGAGGTTCGGCCCACTTAGCCTTAAGCATGGCCGACCCTTCCCTTTCCATCTAGCCTTAGGTTTTTCATTAGTTCTTAGCCTATATAAAGGCTCACTTTGTACGATTCAATGGTTACACAATTTTGATAATAAAGTTCTTATTTGTTTCTCTTCAATTGTTGAGAGCATTCGATCCTTTACTTGCTTTTGGCAAGGGTTCTTGAGCAATCTCGCGATTGTCCTTGATTGTTCTACCGACCTATCCACTTGAGTAATCACCTCGATTGGAGTCGTCGTTCTACCATCTTCAATCAAGTCGTGTCGTCCGTCTTGCTTTTAGATTCCGCAATCCAAGCGTTGGACAACCTCGCTAGATCCTTGGGCAAACGTGCTATGTGTCTCGAAACGTGTTGATCGAGGAGCGTATCAAAGTTGCTATTCCTTAACAAAAATTTGAAGTGAAGAATTGGAGGCGCTAGACTAACCAGCTTTTGTTTAGAGCTAGTATAATTCCCTGAGCGACTTTTGGACATTTGAAAGTGTAGATTCCATTTGTATTTGAACTATTATGGCTGTAATAGCTAACGCTATTGTCTAAGGATTGTGGATGTTGTTGTTCAAGTACTTTCTTGGTTTTAAGAAATTATTTGGCTTGAAAATCTTAATTGGGTTCGAGTAAGTACGTGAGTTCTGACGAAAGTTGAGCAGGCGCCCCGCTAAACCCTCTGGTTCGCCTTAGGGGTCGGTGGGGGCGTCACACAAAAACCATGTCAAACAAAAGTTACCCTTTCCGGTCTACATATAAAGCATATTGCATCTTCATCTCTCTTATCTCAAACTCGCCGCTAAAAGGGAGGAAAACCTTTCTCCCTGGTTCCCTCCCTCTTTTCAAGTTTTCTATATTGCTCCTGAATTATTTGCACCTGTGCTGCAATTGTTGCTTCATTCGTTCAAGTTAACTTTGGAGATTTCAAGGTGCATCTATAGATACACAATAGGTACTTCAATCTTTTAATTTTTGCAGTTGGGCAGTCTACTAGTAGTTTATTATACTGGTTGTAGTTTTGTGCTTATTTGTGCCTGGATTGGCTAAACAATTTTGCAAATCCATAAAGCATTAGCTATTTGCGTGTCAAATTGGTATCTGTTATTTGGGAAGCAAGTATGGTTCGTATGGAGGATATTTTAAGTGCTCATTTTCGGCTCAATTACTCCTCCATTGAAACTTTGAATCCACAGTAGTAAATTTTTAGTTTTAATCCCTCAATTTAGTGGTGTGAGATTGTTTAAGAGGGTCATTAGAATTTTACGAAATAAAGACAGAATTGAGATGGCTACCATTGCATAAAATGCTAAAGTGTCAGCCCCCCTTCAACACCAAAAAAAATACCCACCTTGACAAGTTGTTCAGCATCGGTTGCACCAGTGGTTGAGCTCTTTTATCTTTCCTTGTCTTTGGAAGCATAATAAGTTCTTTGTAAACATACTAAAGTCACTTTGATATGTTAGTTGTGAGCTGGGACGTGTGCCAAATTCATGATATGTGCATTTAGTAATTTATTAGCGTGCTCTATGCCATGAGCTAGATGTTTAACTTTTATACTTGAAGACTAGGAGCTTAAATTTGTCAATAAGACCTTGCTCTAGGATTAATGCCCTTGCAGATGCTTCTTTTTCTTTTTCGTTTAGGAGTTGGCAAATATGTGTCATGGCCTTGGGCCTAGCATTGAAATTGGGTATATGCTGTCCTACTCCTATTAAGCAGTTGGTACCCTGTTAAATGCTTATAGAGGGTTTAAAGTTTTATTTTGGAGACCACACACATGGGTTAAAAACCATATGAGACAATTGCTGTGCGCATCGCTGGACCAACTATGATATACCATCCTTCTTTTCCTATGACTCTCAATTGTTGTTGGAAGTGCCAATGCATAAGTTCATGTGATTTTCATGCTTTCATGTATAAGGTCCTCCCTAAAAAGTTAAATGAAGAAGCAACTGTAGCTTAGTTGTGTACCAACTATTCATTTTTTTTTGTCTAAACATCAATAGTGATGAAGGGCTTAAGGCTGTCCAAACTCCACATGCTCAAGTTGTTCAAGTACCTAGTGGTCCGCTCACAAGATCACGTGCCAAGAAGTTTAAAAAGTCACTTCAAGCCCTTGTTTGTGCAATTCAAGATCAAGTTGGAAATAGCGCAAGGGCCATTGAAGGGCTGACCATTGAGGATCCTATGCTCTACAATTTACTTCAAGTCATCACGGATGAAGATTTTCCAAGCAAGCTAGTTTAGTTTAGTTTCTTAGCAAGTTGTATCGTTTAATTAGTATTGTTAAGCAAGGGTTAAATGTCAAATTCCTTGCTGTTTTAAGTCATTTAGTTGGTTTCTTAATTTGGCCAGATTAATCCTTAATTAAGTCGAATTCTAGTTGTTAGCTTTGATTGAATAATTGAGTCCAAGTCACATTAGGATTTTGAGTTATTGTAAAGCTATAAATAGCCTAGTTCCTTCAACGTTTAAGGAGTTTTTGAGAATTTCCAGAATTAACATGAGTTTTATTCACTTTCTCTCATCGAAGAGGGTCTTTCTTGAATACTTGAGAGTTTCTTGAGAGTATTTAAATCAAACTTATCAATCAAGTAATCACCCTTGGTTGTGACGTTCTTCTACCAATAAATTTGGTTTGCCAAGTTATTAAGTTGTGGGCTAAGAATTGTTTTTAGTTCATAGTTTCATGGCTTAGAAGGGTCAAGAGTTTCAACAATCCAACTTGATTCTTCGTCTAGGTCCAGAGTTTGGTGGAATACAAGTTCAAGCATTCTAGGTGAGTTCGTATCAAATAGTCTCCTTGCTTAAAAAAGGAGTGACAAGATTTGAGCAATTGCTCTACAAAGTGTGCTTGAGCTGTCTCAAACAACCAAATTGTTCATTTGATATTAAAGGTTAGCACGCAATCGAAGAACTTTTGTACTTTGTCCTAGTGTACAGTCCATGTGGGGAGAAACAACTTGAAGCTCTGCATTAGAAATTACTTCAAGGCATGCAGCAATTTCTCTTGTGCGTCATAAATGTCCCTCTGCTCCTCAAACACAAGTTCTGATTTGGTTTGCAAAGTTTTTCATGACCTTGTATTTAGTGTTCTTCCGTGAATTTGGAAGTTTTGATCATGCCTCTATGTATGATTTCTTGTTTATGTACCCAGCTACGTCACTTAGCATAATGAGCTTTTTCTTATTTTGGTTTCTAAGAAACTAGTCCACGAGGAGAAATGAATCGTGATCCCCAACAATTATAGCAACTTCTTTAAGGATTTCACCTAATTTCATTCATGAAAGGCCTAAAAGTTATACTTAATCGTACCAGGGAAAATTAGTTGTAATCAAATCAATTAAAATGTTTTGGATGACATTTTAGGTAGACTAACTTTTATATTAGCACATCAAATTATTTCCCATAATTAAATGCACAAAAAACCTGAAGATACCAACAAATGGAGTTAATGAATGTTGTTCCTGAGTTATTGAGATGCTTTGGCTTTCTTCTGTATCTTGAGGGAATGCTTTCGTTTTGTATCTCTTTTGCTTAAATCATCTGCATCTGATTGTATATGAGTACTTGATCTGATTTATGTTATGTGAGAACATGTGAAGAGAAGGTGGTGCGGTAGTACGCAATGTTTTGAAAACCGGACTGGACCGGTCAGTTCGACCAGTCGGACCACGAACTGATCGTAGCTCCGGTCCGATTCATACTTTGAGTTAACTAGACTTAAAATCGGATTGAATCATTTGAACCATGCGAACTAGATTGAACCGTTGAATCGGTTTTTTTTTTGTTTTTGTCTATTAAATTGAAAAAAATTAAAAAAAGAATAGGTTTTCCTTAATATTAAAGACTAATTATTAAATATCACATCCACTCACTTTCTTCTCATTTTTTGCCTTTTATCAAGTTTGTATCTTTATTTTCTATTTTCCCGACTTCCTCCAAATTCCAATCTTTTTTTAAAAAAAATTTGCAATCTTTAAATATAAAAAATGTGAATTAAAATTTAAACTCACAATGTCTAAGTCTAATAGACGTGAATTTTGTATAATTTTAGAATATTGCGGTATTTTTAGGTTGGATATAAGATTATTTTTCTGGTAAATTCAATTAAAATTGAGATGAAATTTATTTGTTTCAACTTATAATTTTAAAAATTTATTTGTAAAAATCTAAGTTCTTTAAAAATATTAAATTTTTCATCATATAGAATCTTAAATTAGTCCAATGCACGTCTTATTTTGTACATATATATATATATATTTTTTTATAAAAAATTTATTGAACCATAATTGAACCGATTCAATCGGTTGAATTTCGATCCAAACATTTTACCGATTCAATCAACGGTCCGAATTTCAAAACATTTGTAGTATATCCTTTATTCCCCTTCTTTTTTTGTTTTTTGTTTTTTTGTGGTCGAAGTGCTAGAGTTAAATATTTTTGCCTTCGTCCAACCTTTGAAAAACATTAGCAAGGTGAATGCCAAATGCAAACATGATGAACGCTTGAACAAACTGTATGATGAAACCCATTCATAATATGTTTTTTTAGCTACTATGGGATTTAATCGATGGGAATGAAAGTAATTAAAAAACGCCTTTGTGATTCCCCACCCATCGCTCCACTATCAGATGTCGTTAACCCTCTCATTAACACCACTCTTAGGGATTAAAAAAAAAAAAAAAAGATCCCTAAACCGAACCCTTCAGACTCAATGCACTCATTTCCTCTCAAAGGAGCTCCTACCGTCGCTCTTTCCCCGTCAACAACTACCTACCTATCCAATCTCCGGTGGTAGGTTGTCTACTAGTAACCTTATTTTCCCTATATTTTGTTCCTCATAAGAATTTTTCCCCTCTTTTTTCCAAATTAATTATCAGATCTATTCGGCAGCAACATCCTTTGGATTTTCAACTCTGCCATCAGTGGTGCGTTTATCTTGGGCGGTAATTGATTTTACCTGGATTGGGAACTTTTCTTCTTTTTTTTTTTAATTTCAAAATTTTTCATCTTTTTTCTTCTAAAAATTTTGTGAGGATTCACTATACTTATGGTTGAAGGCCATCATAAGAACTCCAATCATTATCGGTAACTTCTTCATTTTTTTTTCAAGAATCAAGGACATCATCTTTCTGGTGGTGTTTTATCAATTGTGCAAAGTAAATGAAACAAAGAATTTTTCCCCCAAACTTGAAGGTGTATTCCTACTCTTTTCTAACTTGTTTCGTTAAATTGAAGTTGTCAAATAGGGTTGTGTTTCTATTAGTAGGACCACTTGTTTTTTTTTTAACTACTTTTGTGATTTTTTATAGCTAATTGCATAATTAGTTTCATTTTCTGTTGTTTTGTTGAAGTCCATTTGTGCATTGTATCCTTCCATGGTAACATTTTCCATAAAATTGGTCTTTGTGGCTCATTGGATTTACTAGACTTTGTCAGGTTTTACATGAACATAATACTGTAACAGCCTTACCAAATTTCTATCTGGCTTGAACCAAAGCCTGCTCTGGGTTATCAAGAAGATAAGGCACTGTTCTCCAAAGCCAGCTTTGGGTTACCAAAGCCAGTTGTTGGGTTTTTATGGTGCTAATTCATGATTCTTTTTGAATAATGTTCATGGAGGCTGCCTTGTAATCTGGAAAACATAGAAAATGCATAGTTGTGCTTTAGATTGTATGTTTCTTGAAGCTCTTATAATTGTATGTTGTTGTTGGCAGTCTTTTGGCTTATTCTGTGGCCACTGAACAAACTTGTGGAATATTCTGATATAGTATGCGTGCTGGAAATAGCTTGATTAGTTCTTCAAATTTAGGTTTCCTTTGGCATTTAGAATCCCTGGATTTAATGCTAAAGGCACATGCTGAAAACACATGGATCCTATTAAAGGCCACAAACATAATGGTCCTAGTGGGAGATCTTTTTTCTTTTTTCCCCCCTCTTATGGCAGAGAAATTTTTTCATCTTCTACCAAACTCTTTCTCGGTCATATTGCTGCTTTGATGATTTCTCAGCTGTCCATTGAACTTTGATCCATTTGCAGATAAATCTTTTAGTATTAATTGCAGTTATCATGGGATTAAAATATTAATGTGGAATGGTTTTTACAGTGCTTCACGAATACAATGTTTATTCCATCCTTTCTAATTTCGTTGATCAGGTCTTTTCAGTGAGAGAGCTATTTATATAAGATGTCACCTAGTTGCAATTTTTCAACTCCTTTATGTAGATTGACACATTACAATTAATAGGATCACAAGCTATAAACAAAAAATAATAATGATAATAACAAGTAGATCTTTTTCCTGATGTGATCAAATTCAATATCAAAGTTGCAACATCATTTAGTTTTTTTAAACCTTACTAGAAGGTAGAAAACAGTTCTTGATTGAACTAGTGCTTTCTTTCTGCTGCTAGGCAGATTTGTATTTTGTGCGCTCAATAAGTATTAATTTTAGCACGTGGATATGTCTACCATATGTATCTAACCTGATAGGAGAGTTTCAATTGGTCATCTTCTGCAACAGCAACATCTGTTAATATTTAGGTTAATTTGATGGTTGATCTTGATAGCTAAAGAGAGAATATCTTAAAGCTATATACTATTATTGAATAGATTGTGATTATTTGTTATGTATATTTACAGTTTGTAATATAGCATTAACTAAAGCCTTTTTATATAATTTCTGTCACTCTTGTTCTTGGGTCATATCATTATCCCCTATTCTTGAACTCTATCATTCAACTGATACAATGAAATAACTAAACTTGTTTAATAAATGAATTCATTTAGGAGACAAGGATTGAGATAATTAACTGCTTGAAAAGCTTGTAAAGTATTCTACTGAAGTAGCATTTATATCTAGACTTGGTTCTCTTGTCAACTAAAGAGGAAAGGAAATATAAAGTGTAAAAAAACAAAAGCTTATGTGGAATGGATTAATATGTAGACCAGGAAGGGTAGCTTTTGTTTGACTTTGGTTTCTTGAAGGGCACATTTTAAATTTATTCCTATATCAAGTTTTAAGGATTCTGAAAAACTGGGAAGAAACCATTAATGAAGTAAAGGAAATGGAATTTTTTTGCACTTTGTGACAACTAGAAGTGATAATATATTGATATTTACTATCCATGAATACCACAAAATATGATTAATGTGTTCTTGGCAAGAACTTCTTTTGAATGCTATGTTGATCTTGACACACTATTAAAGTTCAATTCGTACAAGATGACATTTGTTAATCCATGTGTCTTTGGCTAATGTACCTGTCATTCCCAATGATCCTCTGTCTTCTATGTAAGGGTGATTCTATGAGCTTTTCTTAAGCTTGATTTCTATGTATGTCAATAGATATGTTTGTGCCCACCCCAGTCAAGGTAGAAATCTACTTGAATTGTTTGAGTCTGATTTTCAGCGTGCTTTTGGTTACAAAAGGTAATGCCATACTTAAAAATCCAGTTTTTTGAGCTTTTTCCTTAAACTGACTGTGCCATACATTTTTTTTTGCTGTGTTCTTTCAGCAATTGTAGTTGCTACGATAAACCTTCTAAAGTTGGTTCAAAGTAGATTTTAAATCTGACATGATCACTATTCTTGAGTCATTTTGGTCTCTATTAAACTTTTTTGCTCTCTAAATTACTGAAATCTTGTTATTTTCTTTGTACATTGCTAAGTTTGCTAAATTATGTGGAGTGCTCTGAGGTTGTTTTACGAACTTGCGCATTGTTTTAAGGAAAATCCAAACTGATCACTCCTCTTGTCTGGTTTGAAATCCTTTGAGTTGCTTATTTGGTACCATCAGATGATGTTTACTTGAATCATTGAGTAAAACTGACAATACTCCTTTGCAAAGGAAATATTACTTCTGCATCTATAACTCTTTTGTCTTCATTTTTTTTTCCTGTCTTTTAAGCTCAAGAACACTTTATTTGCTTTTTGTAACTTTTCTTTAGCAAAATTTATAACATTCAGAAACTCATCTTATAGTGAATTTCTGAAACTCAGTTCAGTTTCCGAATGGTGTTTTTGTTATTTTATCCATGTTATTATGGCTTTTTAGTCCGGTTCTGATCTGGCTATGTTTTTTATGAATCTAATCTTGTTCATATCAGAAGGTACCACCACCAATTGACGTGAGGAAAATAATTGACTTTTGTCAAACTCCAAACTAGTCTTATAGACTTATACAATGAATTCTGAATGGTCAAAGATAGGCGTGCCAGCCACTGGATAAGACATATTTGATTTAAGCCATTTTCTGAATTCTGAATTTTTATTCTTTCTTGTCAATAAGTTTTGTCGTTTTTGGCATCATTGTCTAAGTTTCATCTTAGAGGCTTGTTTCTTGTATTTTCCTTTGATTAGGTTCTGAATGGTTCAATTGGTACTGCTAAAACAGTGTCTGATTTCCGTTTCCTTTTACTATGTGCACAGAAATGGCGCTGTCTTCTCATTTCAAATTCCACATCAGTCCAAAGCACAAGGAGTTTATTTGGGTGTTGTTAAACGATATGGGAGATCATGACCTTTGACCAATTCACACGGGATTTTCTGTATTTTACCCTTTTAGTAGCCATTCCCCGAAATAGAATCCTTTGACCCTCAAGACCTGAAGCAGCCGCTAATCAACCATGGCTGCTACCGCCCTAGCCGATGATGATGATGATGACATAAACCCCTTCACATCCATAATGCTGCTCGCCCCTACACGCCAACCACCAAAACCAGAATCAGAAGAAGACCACCAGAATCAGAGCCCATTATCATCATCCAAAGCTGGAATAACTAGTCAACAACTTCTTGACCAAAATAACTACTACCTCCACTCTATCAACTCCCACCTACTCATCAGACAACTCCCTTCTCAAGGCCTCTCTTTTCAGCTCTGGCCTGCTGCAACCACTCTCGTCACCCTCCTTGATACCCACTCCTCTCAATCCACCATCCCCAACCCACTTTCCACCTTATTTAAAGCCCAAGAAAACCGTCCCCTCCGCATCCTGGAGCTGGGCTCCGGCACCGGTCTTGTTGGGATTGCAGCTGCTGCTCTTCTCTCTGCTAATGTCACTGTCACAGACCTCCCTCATGTGCTATGCAATCTGCATTTCAATGTGGAGGCTAACTCCAAACTTCTTCAAGTCAACCAAGGTGCAAAAGTTAACATAGCGGGGCTTTCCTGGGGAGTGGATGAAGACATGAAAGCTATTGGGAAGGAGTATGATTTGATACTGGGGTCTGATGTAGTGTATCATGATCGCCTCTACGAGCCCTTGATTAAGACCCTGAGGTTCTTCTTGTTGGGGAATGATGACGGCAGCAAGAAGAAAAGGGTTGCCTTTGTGATGGCTCATTTAAAGAGGTGGAAGAAGGAGTCTGCATTTTTCAAGATGGCTAGGAAGCTTTTCGATGTTGACATTATACATTCTGATCCTCCTTCCCATGGCGCTAGAGTTGGAGTAGTAGTGTACCGAATGGTGGGGAAATGTTGTCTCAGCATCAATTCTGTCCCTAGCTAAATATTTGAGCGAGGAATTGAAGAGAACATTCTTGAAATTTTGAGAAAATCTGGAAGTTTGTCATGCATCAAAAACTTTCCAGGGAAGATTTTAATATCTTTGTTAATGTATTTTACTAAATTGCAATCACCAGGGTTTGAGTTCACTAACTTGTCCTTAATCAATTAGCGTCTCAGCATAAACTTGAGCAGAAATGAAACTGGCCTAACTAGTATGTTGAATGCTATTATTGTAAAACAAATAGTTAGCACTTCTGCCCGACCTCGTGACCGGATCGTATCATGCCCTTAGGAAAACAATGCACTCAAGATTCAAATACTGCAGTATAACGCCAGAGAATATCCTGTTTTCCCAGGTACAAATTTCTATGAACATTTGTCTGGCTAAAGCTTTCCATGTTCTCTGAATCCCAAGACGGATGAAAGCGCACAATTAAGACATCTAGAGGTTTGGAAGAGGGGCAAGCAACCGTTACTGACAGTTCACGGTCAAGATTTGGCCAAAAAAATTTGTACGGTCCAGATCTCATCTTATATCTCATTTTTAACAATATGTGTGGGATTCACAAAATTTTGTTTTAGAATTATACGTTGTTGAAAGTAAGTTACACGATGTGCAAATAGAGTTACGCCGTATGCAAAATGCACATAACCTTCAGGAACGGTTGCAGGCGCAAAATGCACATAACCTTCAGGAACAGTTGCAATAACCTTCAGGAGCAACTGTTCCTGCCCTTGGTGTGACGCCCTCACTTCTCCCAAGGGCGAATCCAAGGGTATCGGCGGGACGCCTGTCCAATTCTCGTCAGGACTCGATACAATTTCAATTCAAGTTTAACGATAGATAACCGAATAATAAAAGTCGAAAGTATAAAGAAAAGTCACTTCTTTAATAAGTATTCAATTCTTACATTTCAAGATACCAAGTACATCACTTTCCCCAAAATATACAACTTTCAAAAGTCATCTAATCAATTACATTCAAAACCCTAATCAAAAGTGCATCAAGTCGGCTTCTCCATAATTCCTTCCATTCCGGCTCCTGTTAAAAAAAACAAATCTAATGGAATGAGCTAATGCTCAATGAGGCCAAGAAAACATGCAAAACACATAGTTCAAATAACAATAGCACTTATACGAGAATGAAAACTATAACATTCAAGTAGTTCACAAATAACAATAAAACATACTTGATAAGGATACGGGATCTCTCAGAAGCTATATTCCACTTGCTTTTGCCAATACTCGATCAAATACTTCCCCGCGATGACACTCCGTCAACCGGATGGTATTAAGTCCGTAGAACTTCACTTACTCTTCCCCGTTCACTGTTACACCCCCTGCTCCGGGCCTGCACTTCTTTTGTATAAGGCGATACTACTCGAGTATGGCAAACGAGATCTCTCCAATAGATCAAGTTTATAAAATTTTCTCATGACTCACCAAGTTTCACGACCAAGCCCATGCCGGCTCAAGTCGCAAGGTCGGCCAATGAGTTTGGGCGTCCCCCACTATTATAAATTTAAGTCGAGGAGATTCACTCCAATCGACATATGCAA
Organism: Coffea humblotiana; assembly: GCA_023065735.1. NCBI lineage: Eukaryota > Viridiplantae > Streptophyta > Magnoliopsida > Gentianales > Rubiaceae > Coffea > Coffea humblotiana. The sequence goes on along the minus strand of CM041213.1, from coordinate 35,430,239 downwards.
CCATAGCACAATTCACTATTGTAACACTTCACTTAATTCACTTAGCAATTCACTTCATACAATTTAAATATAATTCACTTAAGAGAGAACGAGTGCGATAAAGTACACACTCGACTCGACACTTTCAAACGAGTATGGCAAACGAGATCTCTCCAATAGATCAAGTTTATAAAATTTTCTCATGACTCACCAAGTTTCACGACCAAGCCCATGCCGGCTCAAGTCGCAAGGTCGGCCAATGAGTTTGGGCGTCCCCCACTATTATAAATTTAAGTCGAGGAGATTCACTCCAATCGACATATGCAACCATAGCACAATTCACTATTGTAACACTTCACTTAATTCACTTAGCAATTCACTTCATACAATTTAAATATAATTCACTTAAGAGAGAACGAGTGCGATAAAGTACACACTCGACTCGACACTTTCAAAATACTCAATTAATGAGAACAATTAAGCACATAGCAACACTACATACACTTGACACTCACCAAGTCAAAAGTAGGTAAGTGAGCAAATAAGTTTTCAGGCGTCCTATGAGAACCCGAAAAATTTTCACATTTTCAATTATTATTTTATTTCTTTGCCTACATTTTATACTGTCCTTTGAAAATATTAAATGTTTTATACATTTTACAAGTCAGTACAATTTTAAATCATTTTCCTAGTATAAGTTAATGTACGTGAATTTGAAGTGCATTTTTCGATGTGGGACCCGCTAGTGCGATATAATTTTTGCCGATTAGGTGACGAAATATTAAGTGATATTATTTTCCATAGTATTAGGAGATAATTAGAGGTTAATTAGCTAAATGAATTATTGGAGGAGAGAAGATAAGTTTGGAACCTTCAAGATGCCAAGTGTCATGCTTCCATTGGATGATGGACTTTTGACCCAAGATATTAACCTTTACTAAAACAAATTTTGACCAAAAATTCATTCCATTTTGCACCCTTTTGGCCGGCCCTTTGGTGAAGAAAAAACAAGAGAGAGCTCTTCCAATTTTAGCTTCCAAACTCACTTGAATCTTGAGTTTTAACCAACCAAATTTGAAACCCTTCCATACAAGTGATTACTAAGGGAGTCTAAGGACTTTGGTGGAGTTGTTTTGGAGGAGGAAAGTCTAAGCTACCATTTTCTTTGAGGTAACTAGTTCCTAACTCTTGATTCTTGTGGTAAAACTTATGATTGATGATTGGAAGTTGAATATAATTAGCTAGGAACTGATTTGGATGGCTGGAAATTAATTTGATTGGGTGGAATTTGAATGAACTTCAAGTATTCATTTTCTGTCAAGATTTCTGTCCGAAATTAGTCTGAAAATTCGAACATGTTGGGGGCTGAATTAGCCTTAGTACAAAACATGAAAGTTGTATAGAATTGAATATAGATTATGCCTGTAAATTTTCAGCTCAATCGGAGCAGGGTAGCTTGTGAAATGACTAATTTACCCCTGCTTCCCTGTTTCTGTCCGAAAATGATAATCGGCCTCTGTAATTGGCTCGTTTGGCTGTGAAGATGAATAAGTTAGCTTTTGATGCCTTCTTAAGAATTGTAGCCTTGTATTCCAGATTTCGAATGGCTTTGGAATCAACTAAATCGGAGTTGTGTGTGCTGAGATATGATTGAATAAGTCAGGACTGCTAGATGACTTTTACAGTGAGCTTCGAACTGGAAAATCTGGAGCTGTTTGGGTAAATTTGACTAGGTTAGGTTGAGAACTGGGTTTAGGTGTCTTCATAAGAATTGTAGCCCTATGTGTTAGCTTTCCAACGCCTCTAAAAATACCCAAAACGGAATTGTGTAGCCTGGGTTATTGCCGGTTAAAGTTAGTGCTGACAACCAGACTGATCATGAACTTCGGGATCTGTAATTGGCAAATTCGACTTAGATAAACTATAAATTAGGTTAAGTGCCCTTCATGAAAGCTGTTCCCCTCTGTCTTAGCTTCGAAATGGTATAAAATTCACCCCAATTTGATAACCATAGCTCTAGTTATGACTAAAATGCTACGAGATGTCAAATCTGCCATTTAGCTTTTATCTTCAAAAGTGATATTTGCTTGTACTTTCGCACTTGTGTTGTTCTTGGATGGTTTTGGAGCCTAATGGAAGGGCTATTGTGGTGACCTTACTTGTGCGTATTGTGGGGCTGAATTAAGGAAAAATAAGGAAGCCATAAATGGCTGAAAATTTGGCAAACACAAAAGGCATGCTGCCCAAATTTGTACTTGAGGTTTAAGTAGAATTACGCTTATCTTGAGTAAGACTTTGAGGACGAATCTAACTCGATTTGTCTAGGTTATTCAAGTTTCCTTTTGTGGAGGTATAAAGTGAATTTCAGCCGAAACTTGTACCCTTGGAATTTACAACTAATGGAAATATGTTTTCTTCATTTCTTTGACCCAAATGGCATTTTTCACATATAATGACTTTAAATTTCACCGTTTGGAAAGTGAGCAAGGGTTTTACGAATAGTCCCTAAATAAGTTTCAATTATTTGATTCTCGTTAAACGAAATGTTGAAGTTTCGAGCCTTAGTTATTTTACAATGCTCTTAAATAATACTTTCTTATGATTATTCTTAGGGGTTTTTTGGTGATTAGAAGTGTTATCCGGAAGGAATTTTGGACGTTATTTTACTTATATAGGTGAGTGTTCTATATACGTTTTGTTTCTATTGACTATGTGACTTGTTATGACTATTTGGATTGTTACCCTAATAAGAATTGATGTACGTTATGTTTCATTGACTATGTGGCTAGTTGGAATACTTGATTAAATGTTAAATGTTCTCAATGATTGCTAAAACGATTTTTGCTAGGCGAGTGTGTACTTTATCGCACTCGACCTAAACGAACGTGAAATTTTCAATGATTGAATAATTAAATGTTACTTGTGCATGAATGTAAGCCTTCTGGCTGAACTGGACTCTTGTCCTTTGTTACTGGTCGACTCGAGCCAGAAGCGGAATCGGTCGGGCGATTAATGACCCTGGGTGAATGTGAATGTTTGGTATACTCGAGTATGACCACGTAGTTGGGAGGACTGGCTAGTGCGCTGGCTAGAACGGGGAGAATGAAATGAATGAATGAATGGCAAGATTGACGGAGGGATTTTCAATTACAAATGAATTTTTTTCTAAACGATTGAAGGAATGAGGAAATGGTTGATGAACGAACGAACGAATGGCTCCATGTATCCTTTTAATGAATGTGTTACTCTTGCTTTATATCGTAAATGTTATCTGGATTACTTGTTATTACGTGCCTAATGTTCTTGTTTAATTGTTTGGTTATGTATATAGAATCTCGCTGGGCTTTTAGCTCATTCCACGCCGTTTGTCTTCCTTACAGGGGTTGCGAGCAAGGACAAGAGACTTGTATAGTATAGTCTAGTCCTTTTTGGATTATTTAGCTTTCGTTCTAGCTCTAGCGCTTGATTGGAGTTGGATGTACTGGGAACTAAGAACTTTTGTCTCTTTTGGATTTGTACTACCATTTGAGATTGGATAAATGTAAGTATAAATGTTTCAAGTTTGAGAATTGTTTTCGTTTTCCTCGAGGTTATATTTTATTTTGTTCGGAAAGAGTGATCAAGTCCTGGCGAGAGCTGGGCAGGCGGTCCGCCGAACCCTTCGGTTCGCCCTAGGGGGAGGCGGGGCCGTCACACGTCCGCTTCGAAATTCTCTTGAAAATCCCCTTGAGCGCCTGACCAAATAATAATTGACTATCACTCACTATTACTTACAAACCCCTTGCTAACAAGGAAGAATGTACACTTGCAATACTAAAACAATGTCATGAAAGAGAATCTTAATCACTCGAAAATCGAGGTTCAAAAGTGGGGATTTAAAGTCCCAAGAGAGACTTGCCTCTCCCATGAAATCGGGTTTAAAACGGTTTATCAATATCAAGATAAGGTGACGAGTCCTCAAAAGCTCATTTCATAAGAAATCGGAAATTTCAGCTTTAAGTGACAAACTTGGAAAAATCAAATATTAAGTTTGACATGTCCAAAAATGGAAAACTCTACACCATTGGAAACTAGGTTTGGAGTACTAAAAGTTTCTAGAAGACGCTTTTCCAAGATTCTAAACGGAAAGCACTCATTTTTCAGCTCAAAGTTTCAGTTCCAATAGGACAGGTTTGAACCAGTCTTGGTTTTGTAGTCATCTTTGGAAATTTGGCGTAATTCACAGAAAGTGAATCAGCCCTTGAAATTCATAACACAATAAGAGTTCCAAACAAGGTTTCAAACACGACAAGCGGAACTAAATTCGGAGTCTTGAGTATCAAGATATAACAGTTCAAAGTCGGTTAATTTCACTACTTGAACAGTGAATTTCCAGATTTGAAAAGCAATCTTTGGGGTGTTATTTGGATATCGAAATGGTATTGAAATTACACCAAATTTGGTACACTTAAACTTCCATATGTGGACTATCTCTCTATCAAATTTCACGCAAAAAATCACGTGGAAAGGCAGTTAACAAAACTAACAAAGTTCGAAAAATGTTTCAAGGCCAATCTGCCCTCATGCTTTTCTTTCTTTTCCAAACATTTTGCACAATGAAATCAGCCCCAATTCGATCCATTTTTGAAACCAAGGTTCTATAAACATTTAATAAGCAATTGACATCAAAATTTTGGAGGACAAAACATCCCGAAACAACTCTGACCATTCGGCTAGCAAGAAGGGAAAAGCTTTCCAGTTTCCCAGCTTTGTTGCACTTTCGAAATCAGACCACATCTCACTCAATACAAGTTCAAATTGGGAATGGTTGGTGGCGTTGGAAACTAGGTTCAAAATGCTACATTTTATCAGAAAGAGTCATTTCCAAAATCAGTTAACAAGTGAGAGAAATTCGAGCCACAAAATGCAGCTTCTCCATTCCTCTCGGACAAACAGTCACAACAGAACAGCAAACTTTGCCGAATCACTACGGATGACTCAAATTGAACTAGTGGGTGATTTTTATACCGTTGGAAAGCTATGAATGTCTAGTTTTGAATGCCACTAACGGCACTCAATTTCGACTTGTATACTGAGAGATACGTTCAGACAAAGAGGTACTGTTTGGCTGCCCAGATTACCATTTTCAGATTTCTTTCTTTTCGAAAACTCTAATTTTGAGCAACCAATTGAAACGATTTTTGGTGGACACTTTGCACACACAATATACAACATATATCACTCAATTTTACAGCCATACAAGCAACAAAAATTCAAAATAAAACAGAGCAACAATGGACAGAATTTCGGCCAGCTCTCATGCATAGCTTGTCCTCGATTTTTCCTTCACTTTCTAACCGTATTCATCGCAAATAACACATAAACAACCACAATCAACTAATTACACCTCAAGTCAGCTACCTATAATTCACCTCAAGACCGCTAGCCTAAAGATTAAAGCAAGAAATGAGACACCTCAAGTCCGCTAGCCTATTTCATGCTTAGGGTTTCAAACCCATGCCATCTAAGCTTCATACTTGAAGAATTTGGAAAGATTTGAGGAAGGTGAAGGGTTACCTCTTAACCCTTGATGAAACCAGAAATTTCTCACCACAAAACCTCCAAGAAACTCCACTAGATGATG